>APFE030247484.1:130894-200846 GCA_000404065.3 Pinus taeda | reverse complement strand
AAGAATGTCATCTAGATATACAATGACAAAATCATCAATAAAAGGTCTAAGTACATCATTCATTACTCTCATGAAAGTAGCAGGAGCATTAGTTAAGCCAAAAGGCATAACTAACCACTCATACAATCCCTGTTTTGTTTTGAAGGTAGTCTTCCATGCATCTTGCTCTGCAACTCTGACCTGATGGTAGTCACTATGCAAGTCCAACTTGGAAAAGTAAACTACTTCTTTCAATTGATCTAATAGATCATCTATGCAAGGAAGGGGATAATGATTTTTTATCGTTATCTTATTCAGTGCTCTGCAGTCAATGCAAATTCTCCATGAGCCATCTTTCTTTCTCACAAAGACAATTGGAGACCTACATGGTGATGTGCTAGGCCTTATGAACCCTTTCTCGAGCAACTCCTGTACCTGTTTCTTGATTTCTTCATTCTCTAAAGCGGACGACCTGTACATTCTGATGTTAAGCAATGGAGCATCTTGCTGCAAATTAATATCATGTAGTATTTCCTTTTTGGGTAGCAGACCTTTAGGTTCTTGAAATAGCATATCATATTCTGAAACAACTTTTTCTAAATCAACTTGTTGTTTAGCATTACTGCCTTCAAATACATTGGTTTTATCAGGTTTCTTTTCCTTTACAACCATCAGTAAAAATTGTTTGCATGAATTTACAATTCTTTTCATCTACCCTGAGTTTATGAGAGTATAATTATCCTTGAGTTTATGAGCTCTTACAATATATTTCGATTCCATCTTTAATGAGTTGATACTTGTTTTCATCTCTATAGAAAATGGTTTTTCTATCATACAAGTAAGGACTTCCTAAAACAATTCCGCATACATCAAAGGGAACAATATCTAACTCAACCTCATCTACAAATATTGACCCAAAAGAAAACCTAAGTTTGCATTGTCTAGTCACTTGTAGCTTTGCTTTATCACATAACCAACCCAAGGGATATGGCTTCTTGTGAGGTGTGGTTAGTAATCCTAGCTTATTTACAATTGCTTCAGAAATTAAGTTTACTTGTGAGCCACTATCAAACAAAGTATCAATCTTTTGTTGCTTGGAAATAACTCTAATATGAAAAATCTCATGTCTTTTCCTCTCATTTTCTTCATTATCAGTATATTGTGCAGAATTACTAGTGGATGCTTCGGAATTTTTACCTTTTATACATGTGGCTATGATCGTTGTTTCATCCCTTGAGTCTGACCCCAAATCCTTCTGAATAACTGCAACAATCTTCTTCTTTTTGCCATCGTACTTCTTGGGCCTCAGCTCTGGATGCAGAATCTAGCAGTGTTCATCATCATGCCCATCCTTCTTGCAATGAGTTCATGAAGGCTTGGTCTTTTGTACAACATTTGTCTTCCTCTCTTTCCATTTCTGTTTTCTCTTTTCCTTGTTCTTGCTTGTAGTGGGTTTTGATGATCCCCCAAATTCTGGGTTCACATTCTTGCCTCTAGCCTCTAGATGTGTAGCCTGAATAGATACCTCATCTATGCTAGTAGGATTAAACATGAGAATGGTGTGCTTTAAATAGCTGTGTAGACCACCTATATACTTCAACATAGTTTCAGGTTAGTCTAAGGAAATTCCTAGAATTAAAGCTTTTTCTAAATTCTTGGGTGTAACTTTGTACACTTTTCCCTTTCAATTGGCGAAGAGTTTGCCAACTCATCATAGCTTGCTGCTTATAAGCTAGTGGATATAATTGTTTTTTAATTGCAGAAACAAATTCACTCCAGACATAAAGAATTTTACCATGCTTCTTCATGTCAGCCTGTGTTGTGCCTTCCCACCATACCAAGGCAGTTCCTTCGAGGCATAGGCTAGCTAGCTGAATCTTACTTCTGTCTGAAACAATGCTCTGCACCCTGCAATATACATCAATCTGTCTAATCCAATTATCCAGCTTCTCTGGATTCAACTCTCCATCATATATTGACAAATCAAATTTAACATCTAATTTAATTAAAGATGCTTTCTTCTTTTTATTTTGAGGACTATCAGGAGGTGTGGGAAGTTTTTCTTCTTTCCCTTTGCCTTTAGAATGATCATTTAGGAGAGATTCTTCTACTCCTTTGTCATGCTGGAAGTTGAAGAATCTTCACTTCGACCTTTCTTAAATTCTCTATACATTTCCTCTACCATGGCTCTCATGGTCATGAAATTGTCCATGAAATGGGAGTCCGATTCCAAGGGACTTTATTATGCCATTTTCCTCTTAGGATAGACTCTTCCAATTTCTGGGTTAGCTTCAACCAACTATCCTTCTCCTCATTTGAGCTTTGACCTAGATAGCATTCAACAAAAAAATCCAGCACAAGCTTGTATAACCTTAGCAACCTAGAGCTTTGATACCACTTGATTTAGAATTTGATCTAAGGCAATTAATCAGGTATTACAGACTCATGTGCATGGATGTGCCTATGTTATTTTATACAATGGATCGATAAGATTGCGAAATACACAGGCAATGAAGCATTTAAGGAAAACATACCAGGCAAACATTTAAACACAACAAGTTTAATAAGGAGTTCACCCAATAATCCTGGGCTACATCTCATGGTCCAGCCTTCAGTGGTGGCCTCTCTATTATGTTTTCAAAGCAGAGTTTTTACAATAGTGAGCTCAATTTGAGTCTCACACAATAGATATAAATTAGCAAGGTTGTACTTGGATTCCCCAAGTCTCTAGAGTACACAGACTCTCTTTACTGATTCTGGACCTCTATTGGTCACAGTAGTATGAGCCCAATCTGAGACTTATACATGACAGGGATTACAAAGGAGTGCGCTTGAACCTCTCAAGCCTTCTCTGGAGCACACAGACTCTCTAACTCTCTCTATCTCTGCCTTGACTTTGGCTCGATGCTGCCTTTGCTTCTGTAGGTTAGCTCGACTTCTTGTCTTTGCTTTCGGCCTACTGCTTACTGTTGTGCTTAACTTTCCTTTTCCCCGCTTGCTTTGTCTCTATCAGTTTGTGGTTTTACAGCCACTCTGCTTCCTGATTGTTTGTTTCCACTTCTCGGCTTTCCGGTTCCCCTGCCTCTGTCCATTTGAATCCCTCTGTCCTGCGTTATCAGTCACTGTATAACGCTTCTTAGGGAGGTGGCCACCTATTTCATAACGGATGAGTGTTAGTTCTCTTGGACATATTCGAAGCGACTGCTTTTTTCCGTTAACTCCAAGAATGCCCGTGAAACATGACCTTCTACCAACACATCGTCCACATCGGACTTCAAATCCTATACAACTCTGCCTGTTAACCTCGTCAAATACAGGCATCCATTGGAATGCATCTCCGTTGTTGATCTGAAGTCTCTAAATCCTACGGTCATCGTCCATATCGAGCGGATAAGTAACATGGTGTTTATCTGTCCGATGTGAGCAATTTTCTCTCTCTTCCACCAGATGTGGCAACCATTGTATGGCATTGGGCGAGACTCGGTTGAAACTGCTTACCGCTCGAAGCCCTTCTAATATCCTGTAAGTTTTTGTTGGACCTCACTTCTGACGGAATCGGAATGATATCCGTTGCATTTTATGATTTTTCAGGTCCGGGTGCTTGCAGCCTTTCCTTCTTTGAGGGCTTTTCCCTGCGATATGTGATTAGCGACTTGTCGCTAATCGCATATAAAAAACTACCCCCGTTTCTTGGAATGGCCTCTGGATTTTCTAATTTGCGATAGCGCGTTAGTTGCTAATCGCATATAAAAAACTACCCCTGTTTCTCGAAATGGCCTCTGGATTTGCTAATTTGCGATAGCGCGTGTTACCATGGGCCAACAGTCTGCGCGCTTGATCGACGGTCCTCGTTGCTCTGTGCTGATCACAAATTGCAACTTTTACGAGGATATCTCTGATAAGCTTGATCTTTATAAGAATTTTAATCTTTGGCATGATTTTTAAAGGGTTCATGAAAACTTAGAGAGTGTTCTAGGATCCAATTTGGATCACAAACTCACAGGTATTGGTTCTCAAAACTGGCATATAGGTTAGGTTTTTCTACCTGCATTATGCACTTATCAATTTCCTTTCCCATTTTGGCCTTAGGATTGACCCCATAAAGTTATGGTGCAAAACCTTCTCATTTCTTAGAAGTATCATGACTTGTGTGGTAGAGCCTACCTTATCATGAGTGCCCTAGATAGTACCTTGTTGTCACTTGGCACCCATGCTGATTTATTGTTCTTAGGCTCGGGAGTCCTCTTTAGTCCCACCATGACTTGTGCGTTGAAGACACATTCTCCTTGCTTCTACGCTTATTTCTGGCCTTTATACACTAGAGGCTCCTTTGTGTTGAGTTGTATTGCTGCATTGCATTTTGATTGTTTACACCTTTTGGCCTTGAGCCGACTTCACTTGGACTCGTGTTTAAGCCACTTATTTGACCATGTCTTTTGCAAACTCAAACCTGCAATCACTTAGCTTTTGCAACTTGACACACCCTTTGATCCGTGGGAGGAACAACCCTTTGAGTGTCCTTAACCAGTTTCGCCTCCCTGCATTAAGCATAGGATTGTTCCCATCCCAGGAACTCGATCAACTATTTCACTGACACTCGTTCTTTCCACTGTACTATAGCATTCTTTTATTCTTTTTCCAGCTTAAAGAAAAAGACAAAAAAAATAAATTATATATTCCAAAAAGAGTGGGAATGGGACAACATTTCCATATATTGTTGGCAGCTAGAGTCAGTCGTGTCGCCCTTGAACAAAGCACTCAAAAGAAAATCTCTCCTCTATTTTGGGCGAGATTTAGTTTGACTTAGGTATGCCTTAACCTTGTTATTGAGTCAGTTCTCCTCCAATTGGTTACCTCTTCCAATCATATGGAGAGTTCACTCGTGCCTCCTGCATGACGAACTTATACTGAGTTATCATATGCTGCCATATAGTCATCATTGAGTCATGCTCTTGTTCAAGGGAAGTAAGCCTGAGTCAACCTCTCTACGGTGTCTCTTGACCTATTTTTCAGTCAGCCATCCCTGGTAGTCAGTGTCATGTTTGTCATCACATCAGTTATATTGGTCCTTTGCTCATGCTGGTTTGAGAAGGTCTCCATTAACTTCTTGCTGGCGGGTCTTGTCCTTATCGACGATGACATATTACTCTGAGGGTAGGCGTAGAGCCGCACCCTGACCCTATTTTCATTATTGATAGGCAACCTTGTGCTCATCATCAATCAGTATCATGGGTCTTTGACTGAGTGGTTTCCCTTGTGTTTGACATCAGCTTTCATTATCACACATCAGGATTTGTGCAGTGCCTTAGTTTCCATTTGACCCTATTGGTGGATTCCTCGCCTCTATGTCAGCTTTCATTATTGGTTGGTTCAGAGGGTTTCTATCACGCGCTAGCTACATCTTGTGTATGCCGAAAACATGCTTTAGTTGGGTTACTATATATTTTTTGTCCGATTCCTTCCACATTATTGGCCTACCGGTTACACTCGTGCTAGATTGATGAAGGATGCCTTAATGCCTTCCTTCTAGTGGATCTTTTCCTATTGACTACGACTCATTGCTTTGGGACAAAGATCTAGAGTCCATTTGGAAGTACCTTGGGGTTTACATTCATCAGTGGCAAATTCCTTCACTATCGACAGTGGGAAACCATCATTATCCCCTAATTGATAGATTCTTCCAGGTGTTCGACTTCAGCGCATTCATTCACACTTGTTAGATTGTATTGGGTACCTTGACTCTCATTGTCATTATCGGTGAGTAGTCTCACGTTTGTTAACAGTATACATCAATGACCAGTAATCAAAAGATTTCTCACATGGTCAACTTCAGATCATTTATTCCCATTGTGTAGAAATGTACCACGGTGGTCAGTGAAGACCTCGAGTTGCATCAACATTCTTTGGTTCACTTGTTAGTTGCTTCTGTTGTTGCTTGTCGACACCATCCACATTATATGTTGCAGTCCTTCACAACGACATCTTATATGCTAGCATCCGAGTTGCGATGTAGTATCATCTTATTCCATCATGTTCATTTGATACTATTGGGATCAATTTTTGACATCAGTGATTAGCTTCATCTTTCAGCTTCGTTGATCATCTTCTTATATGTGATATTCAGACATGTACTTGTTCGATCACGATCAAATGATCCATTATGTACTTTCAGTTCTTTATACTTGTATACATAGTGGATCCGCTTGTACTTGACATGCAGACATGCTTTACTTTCTCTGAGCATGGGTATGCCCGCCTCAAACAACTGTTTCTTTCTGATCTTCTTTTTGATGGCTTGGCAGGCTTAAATCTGGTGAATTCCTTCTCAATTTCAACAGGTTTCCTTTCCATATACTTAATACATTTCGGCCATCATGTACCCCTTCTAACCTCATATTAGGGGGCATCTATTATAGCTCCAAATATCACCCTTGGTATTTGTGATGCTTGGTTTATGGCCTAGGGCAACCCCTCCTTCCAGACTTGGTCCAAATATTTTAAAAACTGTGTTTTACTCCCTGTATGCTACTTTGCCCTGTGATAAAAGCGTGTACATGCGGGTTAGTCAATACTCAACCCGCGTATATGTGTTAAAACACTTAAAAAAATTAAATTTCTTTAACTATAGGCGGAGTTCACAAGTTTTACCTATTGATTACCTCCCAGTGCCCGTGGCCCTACTATTTTCCAACTGTTTCCCAACTAAAAAAACTCATTGGGAGAAGTATAAATAGACTTATATGGGAAGGCCTTAAGGAGGAGAAGAGATAGAGCTATTATACTGAGATTATCCCTTAACTGAGTTTGAAGTATCCCTGTGCTTCAAGCACTTCCCAAGTTTTAGGAAACCCTTGTTTCCTTGAGTTTTGATATTCTCCCACTTGCTTGAGATATCATGGTATTGGTTATTGAAGGAGGTTGTTGAAGACTATGACTGGACAGACTTAGAGGACGGTTCCACTTGGAGTCAGAAGAAGAAGACTTAGGTGAATTCTCTCCATGTTTATTATAGTTTTATACAATAAAAAGAAACAATGTCTTGTTCCTAAGATTGACTTTGTTTATGCATTGGATGTTGTTGTAATTCATGTATGAATGTCATTTTGATGTATAACTAATCATCTTACTTATATGATATAAAGTTGGTTTCATTAAAATGCTTTATCTATATGCTGCGATGTATGCTCGAATTGGTTGATTTGCAGATTCGAAGATCATTAGGAATTGCAGAGGGCCTAAACCCTGCTGGAACTACCCAAACAAAGGACATCTGGGTATGTTCATCCTTGTGTAGTTTTTTTATTTAAGCATGTTTCCTAAGTTGTATGTGTGTTTCTTGCTGTAGATTGCTCTTGCTCTGTTGGGGTTCTAACCCAAAGCCCTAGGGTACTTATTCCCGTAAAAAATTAGGCCATCTCCTTACACCACTTAACCACCTCCTCCTCCTCCTCCTCTTCAGTCATAACTGTAACAGACCCTCTACACTTTGTATTAGTCAACCCATTTATCCAATAATGTATGTTAAAGGCAACAATACCATGTTTTTTTGCAGTGGCACAGATTGAATGTCACTTAAAGTCGATGTCATCAATTGCAACTAGCATGTCTTGCTTTTTCCAACCTCTGATGGCATCAATTTTCTTTATTGAACTTGCACCTTGCACTATGGTTGAAGGTGGCTCTATGGTTGATGGTGGGATAGCATGATATGCCACCATAATGTCCTTTTCAACGACATTACTGGATGCCTTGGGAGAATTCACATCACCCATCCCATCCTCATCTGATGAACTAGAACGCATTTCCCCCCCCCCCCTCGCCCCTCACCTCCTCATGTTCCTTGTACGATATGCAATAGAAACTCTTGGCATGGATGTAACAACCTGCAGAGTTACCACGAAATTATGATTTTAAAAAACTGTATTAGAAAACAAGGTAATTCATTGGCCTTTGCAATCAATGAGCAACAAAAATCAATGCTTTATTTATATATTGTAACTTCAGTCTTACATTCCCTTAACGTAAGCCTTACGGGTGACTGAATACATCTCGGATCTAAAACTCATAATTGAAAGGGTTTTCACACACAAAATTTCATATATACAAGAGGCTTTGAATAATTAAATTCACACAAAGAAACAAGAAATCTAGAAAGAAACAATGAGGATTCACACATAAAAATTCTTTCTAGATTTTTGTTGTAGGGTTGTGGGCTTTATTTGATTGATTTATCTAGGTTGTGAGGATCTTCTAAGGTCTGTTGCATGTTATTGATGAGTGGAGTGTATTTTTTCAATCATTTGTAGGCTTACTTCTCCTCAAAAGTGACCTATTGCAGACTGTCAAAAAATATAAGGTCTGAAGCATTGTTATTAAAGTAGTCTGATATTGAATTGCAGGGGTCGGATTTGAGGTTACAATTGGAATTGACCCTTTCTTGCATTTTAACTTCTTTATTGATTCTTAGATGAATTTTTTGTTATCCAAACATTTCATCAATGTCTTAATCTGCTTGCAGTCAATGTTAATATTTGACTTTCCTTTTCAGCTTTAAACCATGACTTGGTTTTTTTGCTTCCTTTTTCTCTTTGTAACATCTTTGACATAACACAATTTCTTCAACCCAACTATTTTTTTTGTCCTCAAATCGTTGTTCTTGACATTCATTTTATCTTTTTGCAGTATTATCTCGAAGTATAAGCTCTAAATTCCTAGTTGGTAAAAATATGAGTTATCAAGAAGAGCTATAGAGAGTAAGGGTTTTTAGTTGTAGTCTCCTTATGTAGTTATTCCCTTTCAAAGTCTAAAAGTCTAAGGGTTTAGTTCTAGTTCTTTTTGTTCTTGCAAGTCAAGTGTAAGTCAAATACTAGTAAGAGGTTTGTTTCCTTCATGTTCTTGTTCCCACTCTATCCTAATTCTTATCTTATACAAATCATACTATCTAATTATAGTTCCTCTAAATACTAACATAAATACAAGAAGGTAGCTCCTTTCTATTCATGATAAGATCTTTACTTACAAATACATGCCCTATAAACTAAAAATCTCCTAGAGTTTATATAAAGAGGAAGTAACAAATTGATGTCGGTTATATTTGACTTTCCTTTTTAGCTTTAAAACATGACTTTGGTTTTTTTGCTTCCTTTTTCTTTTTGTAACAACTTTGACATAACACAATTTCTTCAACCCAAATATCTTTATGTGTTCTCAAATCATTGTTCTTGGCATTCATTTTATCTTTTTGCAGTATTTTTCTTTTGGCATTGAGATTGGTTACTAAACTGGGTTGTTGGGAAGCTAGGGGTTTCTAACTAGTATTAGAATTTTGAGTGATCTTGGGTTGCTCCACTTATTTTAGTTCATCTGTAATTGGAATAACTACTCTTTTCAATTCACACATAAAAATTCTTTCTAGATTTCTCTTGTATGGTTGTGGGCTTTATTTGATTGACTTGTCTAGGTTGTGAGGATCATCGGAGGTCTATTGCATGTTGTTGATGATTGGAGTGTATTTTTTCAGTCACCTGTAAGCTTACTTCTCCTCAAAAGTGACCTATTGCGGACTATCGAAAAATATCAGGTATGAAGCATTGCTATTATAGTATTCTAATATTGAGTTGCAGGGGTCAGATTTGAGGTTACAATGGCATTGAAATTGGTTACTAAACTGGGTTGTTGGGAAGATGGGGTTTCTAACTAGTATTAGCATTATGAGTGTTCTTGTGCTGCTCCACTTATTTCAATTCTTCTCTAATTTGCATAGATGGTCTTTTCAATTCACACATAAAAATTCTTTCTAGATTTCTCTTGCATGGTTGTGGGCTTTATTTGATTGACTTGTCTAGGCTATGAGGATATTCTAAGGTCTGTTGCATGTTATTGATGATTGGAGTGTATTTTTTCAATCACTTGTAGACTTACTTCTCCTCAATAGTGACTTATTGTAGACCGTCGAAAAATATACGGTCTGAAGCATTGTTATTATAGTATTATGATATTGAATTATAGTGGTCAAATTTGAGGTTACAGTGGCATTGAAATGGGTTACTAAACTGGGCTGCTCCACTTATTTCATTTCTTCTCTAATTGGAATAACTAGTGTTTTCAAATCATAGGCCTTTAGTGCTGCCTCTTCTCTCTAAGTGTGTTCTAACTCCTTAGGTGCATCCCTTCTTGCATTTCTAGGCCCCCTTGCTACCTTCTCCCTTCTCAAAATTGGTGCATTGAATATTTGTCGTAGCTCCTATTTACTTCTCACATCTGCCATGATATTATCAAACACCATTCTGAGTTGGGTAGGGGACAGGTTAAAGGGATGGTCATCATTTAAGTACACTTCCTCCTCCTACACTTCTTCTTCCTCCCCCATCATGAGCAGATCAATGGAATCAAGGGAAATAAAGTCATCTACTACCTCTACATTATAATCACGACTAAATAGAATTTTAATGTCTATGGGAAAATTTGTAGGCTCTTAAACACCTTTCTCATAATATTCCTCAGAATGAAATAAATGATTATCTGTTTCATTTCATTTGTCTAATTCCTTCTAGTTCTACTCGTGCAATCTTGTAGTTATCTTGTCTTAATTTAATATTCTAATAATTAAAAGAGAATTTCTAATAATCAATTACAAGTGATAATTAGACATTGGTATCATTATTCATTTAGAAATGCTTCTCTAATCGAATCTCGTGATCTGTTTAACAAGTGATATTGGCTATAATGGATTTATTTTACCCTTTTTTCTCAGCAAAAATAGCATTATTCAACAAAAATGATAGCATTATTCAACAAAAACAAACTTGTATGTCTCAAGCAGCTGATGAATCGAATGAATGTAACATTGTGCACACACTCTGTTTGTATGTCTCCAACAGCTGATGAAAAGAACGAATGTAACCATTTGCACACACTTTGTTTATATGTCTCCAACAACTGATGAATAGAATGAATGTAATTGTGTCTGAACACTCCAATCGTATGTCTCCAACAACTAATGAGTAGAATGAATGTTTGAAATGAAAATCAGTAAGAGTTGATGTTTTATAGTTTTTGGATTTAGAATTTAATTGGTAGGGAAGATTGGCATGAATTTCCATCTCCCAAATTCAAATGTGTGTTCTGGATTGATTTGTACATAATAATCTTTCATGGTTGATCCTTGTGCTTTCCTGTGTTTAATTCCTGAATTGAAAAGGTTGGTGTGTTTAATACTTGAATTGAAAGGGTTGGTGTCATTTATTGCATCCTTTGAACTAACTCTTGAATTGAATGTTGTCATTTATTGTCTTCAATAGGTTAAATGGTTAAACACACATGTACATATGGCTGACACACATTTCACCTATTCTTGTGTAGGTATTACTGAGCAATGGGATGTGTTTCTCTAGTGGAAATCAGTGGGTGACTGTTTGATGGGATAGGTGTACTCCCAAATAGAATTCAATGGAATGTTTTGTAGTGCATTTTGAATTATTTGGTAATTCAGAGCTGGTGGTACTTGGAACATTATGTCTTGTCAACTTGTGATTTTAAGGTTTGGTGTTTGACAATTGTTGGTCCAATCAATATATGGGCCCATCTTGGACATAATTATATAACCTATATAACTTAATATAAACTATTTATGTGCATCTTTTTTATGGTTTATCATGATCTTTTTATGGATGTGTGGGACTATTATTATAGCTAGTATTGGTCCCTGCACAAGAATAAAAGGCTCTCCCCTATCCAAAAGTTTGTGCACTATCGTAGAAAGAAGCACATTAATTATGAAGGAATAGAAAAACAATGGGTCAACTCAGCATTGTGAATGAACAATATTTTCAACATTTAAATAGGGTAGATCATCTAATAATTTCATTTATCACGGTTTTGCGCTCTGCAACTATTCATGGAGATAGGGTTTGGACTCTGCCTTCGCTTCCCAATGCTTTTGGCGTCAGATTCAAGCTCAGGAAATGGTTGTTGGAAGGAAAGAACACATCGACGCGTCCTCAGGAATGAACGATTGCGACTGCCTCCCTCAAGGGCTCCGTATTCTGCAAGATTGAGCGCAGCCGCGCGTGATTTGTTGTGGAACCCTGACAAGCCAGATTTGGTGCAGTGGATAAGAGGCAAGGGAAGATTCGTCTGCGAGGGTTTGAAGATGGAAAATGACGATTCTTCAGGCTTAGACCTGGCATATTCAAAAGCTACATCCGCAGATGCAGAGTTAATATCGTTGCCGTGCCATATTCCCTTGGCTTTGCCGCCCCTAAATGCAGGTCCAAATCAAACCGATGCTATTCTTCTCATCTCGCAGAGGCTGTGCCCAATAGGGCGGTGGACAATCTTCATCGGATGGCCGTTAGCAACCTCGCGGTGAGGATGAGGAAAGCCCCCAGCTTCAAAAGACTTATGCAGGCGGCCACGATTATGGATGCTTTGAAAGGCAACAAACCAAAACTCGAGGGATCCAGTCTAACCTTGCATCCCAATAGCTTTTGGTTCCAACACGACTTTGCTAGGAAATCATGAGCAATATTAGTCATGGAGCAAGGCTGGGATCTCTCTAGCCAGCCCCGACTCCTCAATAGTCCAGTGTTCCAGAGGACTACTACAGAGTTCACCAGGCAGAAAAGCACTAGCTCCAAGGGAAACACCATCAGAAATGAATTGTCTAGGAGCTTCCAAAGCACCAGAATCCTCTCGTCTCAGTTGTGCAAAGGAAATCAGTACGCTGAGCACTCTGCCTCTTTCCAGATCCAGTTCGTGCTCCTTTCTGGCAAAACTCTGCTTCAATGGGTAAGCCCTCTGGATCTAGTGCAGGACCTCAAGCAAGCCCTGGAGTTTAGGTTGGGGATTCCCTTAGCATTTCAACGAATCCTCCACGAAGGTAAACAACTTGAGGATCTTTATCCCCTTTATTTTTACAGCATTAAGAGAAATGCCTCCATCATTTTTAATGCTCGTTTGAGAGGGGGAGCTGCTGGACAATCATCTTCTGCTGCGGCTTTTTCATACAAAGATGTTGTCCATGCTCAGTCGGCCAAGAAAACAACTCCAATAGCTCAGGCTCCCAAACCTTTTTTAGTGGACAAATTGGAGGAAACCCCTTCCATTGAAATAATGCACCCAACGCTAGATGAGCAAATCCAAACGTATGTAGAGCATGCCATTATTTGCAGGTTCAATGGGCTTTGGCCACGCACAACAGATCTCTACTAATGGATCCACTCTAACTGGACCAACAACTGCAAGGTTCTCCTCTGCTCAAAGGGTTTCTTCATTGTTGTGTTTGCTTTCAGTGAGGACTACCAAAAAGCACTAACTGAAGGCCCATGGTTCTGGGGCTCTATAGGTTTATTCCTCACCCCTTGGTTTCCAGATTTCGATCCCTCTACAACAATCATCACCAAGCTCCCCATCTGGGCCAAACTTCCTAATCTACCGGCGCATCTATGGCACTTTGTTGTATTCCAAGGGATCGACGATACTCTAGGTCACTTTCTAGCCATAGACACCTTTAAAGGGGAAAAGGGCATGTACACCTTCGCCAGAATATGTGCAAAAATAGACATGAGAAAAGGTCTACCTGATCAGATTAATCTCAAAATTGGAGACTTTAATTGTATTCAGACCCTAGATTACAAGAACACAGCCTTTCGCTACCGGAATTGCCATCACACAGGGCACCCCCAGAGCTCTTGTCCCTCTATGCCTGCCCAAAAGAAGAAAGCCAATCCTAAGCCGAAATCAAAAAGCTGGAAACCTCATGATCCTCCCCCCATGGATGATTTCGATTCCAGCTCAGATGAAGAGGAAGGGGATGTGGAAGGAATGGAAGCAATGCAGGCACAAGATTCGCCCTCGACTGGTCCTGAGGATCCTACTGTCCCGCCCAATGCTCAGAAAAGAACTCTTGAGTCCTCTCCCTCGGATTCAGACAAGGGGACCTCTCTATCAGCCCAACTCAGTTTGCAAATCATACCAGCTCAGCAGAGTAATCTTGGTTGGGTCACAGTTGATAAAAAGAAAGGAAAAAAATGGCGAATAGCTGATTCTGCCCATGTTGGGTAGAATCCTATGTTCTGCTCTTGTTACTTTGTTCTTCTTGTCACTTTTGGTTCAACACTACTCTCTTCTTGTTTTCTTTTAGGAGCCGAGGTGGATAGTCTATCCTTTCCGGCTACCTGTTTTCTTGCTTCTCTTGGTTGTAACTTCTTATTGTACCATACGTCCTCTTAATAGAATTAGTCTTTACTGAGAAAAAAAAAACATTTAAATAGGGTAACTTTATTCCAAAATTCATATGAATTTTTTAGGTCATATTCCATTTTGAGCCTTTGAAATTAAAGTATTTGGTGTACTTATTATTGAAATTTATATCAAGCAAATGCCTCTGGTAATTGTTTAATATTGACCCTGTTTTTATGTGCGGCATCTCAACTTCACTGGGATTTGAAAATGGGTAATAAAAAATCACCAAAGTTCTTTATTCTAAATTTCTACATCAAAGTTATTCCTACCAAATTTAAATTAAGAAAATTTCACTACCCACTATAAGTTTTACCTCGGTCCCAAAACAAACGAAAAGTATAACTTTTCATCAAATCCATTTATAGATCCTCAATAATGGCATATTTATTTGTGTGTTCGAGCTCATCTTTTCTAAAATTAGACACATATAGATGACCAACTTTCCTACAAAATTTTATTTTGGGTCCCTCAACCAAAAGCAAACTCTTACCATTGCACTGTGAAATTTAATGAATTAAATTGACTCCAGTTGGACCAAGAATGGAACCGAAAGATGAGGGATTCCATTTGTAGATAAGCTGGGAAAAGCCAGTTAAAAATGATTAAAAATAGTGTGAGGTGACTTATTTAGAATTTAACCAAAGGTGCATCCAATTTCTAAATGCTAACTAAGTCATTTGACATATGTAATTTTAGAGGTTTTGTTATTTGAATTGTATTTTCACAGATTATAGTCAATTCAAAATTTTATGAACCTTTACAATACTATGTTATAAATGAATGAAATGAATTACAGACTTGATGACCTACCAGGCCTATGATTCCACAATCGATAGCCTTAAAACACTAAGACTATACTACAAGTCTCAAGAAAGAGACTTCAACCCTTCATATCCCTCACTTTCTCATTAAAACTACGCTCATATCCGTTATACATAAACATGGAAGGATTAGTTTTCAGAGTTTTGCACTATATGGAATACTTAAGTATGATAGAGGTAACACATGAGAACAAGAACCCAACTCTAGAACAGGAGCTGAACGCCCTCTTTTAACCATTCATCTACTATTCCATCTGCCTACCATGATCGCACCATGAGGTTATGTCCTATAACTCAATTCAAATTCTCAACCCAACTTGAACTCCTATGTTTATAACACAATTTCCTCTTTGTTTGTCTCATTTGTTGTCAAATACATATACATAATCCTCAATATACTGTTGGATCTTCTTACCATCCTCATATTAGGCTATGGCACAAAAATTTTATGAGTTTATTATTTTAAAACTATTCCACTAGAACTACACAGCTATACCACCATCGGTACTTAAATCGTCCTTCATTCTCTAACTGCTCCACAAACATCTCACACAACTCTCACTGGATTGATCGCAGAACAAATTTAGCTATTTCAGAAATATGAGTAGCTTGATCCTCTCATTGAATCCACCTAGATTCGTGCTCACAGTGGAACGATTTTCTCTCATTGATTTCTAAACACAACAAGTCATTTTTCTTTTTCTAGTCACGTAGTCTACAAAAATACAGTTTAAAGATCACTTCAGAACGCCTCAACCAAGGATATTTTTGGAAAAACACTTAAAATTTACCAAATAGACCCTGCTTTGCACAAAACCCAGATGCCAGAATTTTGAACTTCGTCTTCCTATGATCAGAAATGGACTTGCAAGATTGGTGATGGTTTCCCCTTATGAATTTCCCTTCTGTTAAGAAATTATCTTTCTTCCTGCTTGGCTCTCATTTCTTGACATGTTTGCACAGAGTATGCTACTAGCTTCAACGAGCTGGTTCCCCTCTTATACAGCTTGGCTCTCATGGCTTGACATGTTTGCACAAAGTATGCTCCTAGCTTCAACGAGCTGGTTCCGCTCTTATACAACTTGGCTTCTCTCTACTTTCACATCACTACCGTGATGAAAACAATCTAATTTGTGAAACTTTGAATTTTGTCATAGGAAATGGAAAGCCTTTACCTTCAAATCGTTCAGTGATCAAATCACACAAAACTCTCTAAATAATATATGAAATATGTGACCGACAGGGGCGACACACATTATGGATTAATTCATGAGCCAAGGGATGCGTAACCAATATCAACATAATCATATACAACCCATAAACATACAAACATATCACATAGAAACAAATTGTGATTTCAAAAACATAGATAATTTCCAGAGATGCAAATAGATGCTATCTATAATTCATATTAAAATCTAAATGGCATGATATACAATATGTGGGTAGACCAAGTCTTGGTCTTTTTCACCCTCCCACTCCCTTTGGCATGTTTCCTTTATTTCAAATGGCCCTCTTTTCTCCTTCTTCCTAATGCCTTTGAGGCTTACAAATATATACAAAAGGATTATGCAACCGTTTCTGGTTCAGATCCACAATCTACTCAACCATATCCTAAAAATCCTCTAAATCCACTTTAACTCAACTAATTCCATATTCTGGGATCTCCTATTCCCTAAGATCTTTATGAGATCTTCACAAGTCTAACATCTCTCATATTCGCACATAATTGAGAATATCTACATTTAAAAACCTCACACACATATTCCTCACTCAAATTATTAAGATATACAAAATTTCCTATTAAGAAATCAAATTCATTATCAAACATCAGATCCCCTAAGTCAACCAAATATACAATGATTTTCTTGACTAGGATGCTCCTGCATCAGACTCCCAAAGTTGAAAACATTCATGATCTCCTGAACATGTGATTTCATATGCCGATGAAAGCGTCGAGGGTCCCAAACCTTAATTTGTAATTGTCCAAATGCTCTGCACCTTTGTTGTTGTTGCATGTTTACTATCTTCTGGTTCATTTTCCTTTCTTCAATCCGTTTCAAATTCTGATTGATCATCCCTTATACTGTTATTTGTCTCCATCTGGACTATCTCATCATCAACTTCCATAGTTCTTCAATCACAAAATCAATTTATGCTTTCTCATGGAATCCTTTTGTCTTAGCAACTTGTCTGAGATCCTTTCTCCACTGCAATTTTGCACATTCATTTTTAATCTGATGGCTTCTCTATTCAGATTTTTCTGCCATCCATACATCCCTAATGTCTTTGAAAACATCTTCCTTTGTAATTTCCATTTGTTGCTTCTTATCTTCAAATTTACTTTCGAGAAGTAAATTGTATGTCATCTTTATGACTGCATACTCATCCACCTCTTCTTCTCTGTTAGCCAGCACATCAGAAACTTGGAAACTAACACATATCTCTGTCCCAATCAAAGCTTGAGACACTCCCTCATTTCTGACTGCAGTCACACTCTCATACTCCTGTTCTTTCAGCAAATACTCCAACAACTTAATTTCTCTTTGACACCTCACAAGTACTTCATCATGATGTTGTTTATAGTTTTCAATAGGTTCTTATTCTTTCTTAACGTCTTTTAGTAACTATCCTTCCTCTTTATTCAATCCTATGATTGTCTTCTTTTTGTCCTGAGACAAATCTGTCTCACCTCCTTCTTCAACACATTTTGCATTTTTGTCTTTTTGTAAGCACTCTTCAAGAGCTATCCTTGCCCCGTCTTCTGCCTTAGCATTCTCCTACAATTTTTCTTCATCAATAACATTAGTCAAATTCATTGGGTTACCTCTCTGAGACAATGTTCCTTCATTCTTCATTAGAATAAGATTATGATCTCCCCTCTCCATGACAACTTCAGATGATTGTCTTCTCCCATTAAGTAACTCATCAATGAACTCTTTCTGCTGCAACCATTCAAAGACTTCCTCATCTAAGAGGTTTTCTTCATCATATTTTACTTCAAGATCTTCACCCATCCTGAAGACATCTTCAAAAGGATGCTTATCTCCTAGAATACCTGCAATCATACACAAATTGTTAGTTTTAAAAACATAAGACCTTGCAGTCTCACTTGATGCTTCAACCACCAGGTCTTCTTGCTACTTTGAATCCTTCATATGATTCAAAAGATCCTTTGTATATTTCTCCTCTATATCTTCATTACTTTCAAAAAGAAATGGGCCATGTTCTGGTTAACATACCAAAACTTCCTCCTCATACTTATTTACTCTGAGTAGCTCTTCCTTCGGTTGAGCATTCAATCTATGCTCCCACTTAATTGCAACCTATGCCATTTGAATTTTCTTTTCATAATCCAACCATACCTTTGGTCTTCCTTTTTCCTCTATAACATCTCCATCAATAACTCAAGATGAAATTTTATCCCAGTTTTCTTTTTGTCAATCTCTTCTCGATTCTTTCTCGTGCCATTTGCCTTAGCATTTTTCTTCTCCTTTTTGTGGCTTCTCCTTGAACCTCTGCAATGACTATCAACAATAATCTTCTCCTCCTCTATGAACTTTATTTGTTCACTTGTGGATTGCAGTCAATCCCCTTTACAGCAAGCCTTCATACTTGCCATCCAACAATGCAAGCTTTCTCCCTGTGCTTGACCTCTTGATGTCTTTTTGTTCTCTGTCTTGGAACCATCTTCTGAGAAACTCTCTCGCTCCTCTTTTCTTCTGCAATTCAAATCCACTTTTCTTGAGAATAATATTGTCCTCTTTGTCCAGGAACGTTTAGGTTCTTTGCTACTTTCCTTCAGAGTATCCACTTAATCTGTCTTCAAGAACGCAATTGGTTCTTCTTCTTATAGCTCCTCTTGTTGTTCTTTTGCTCTGATACCAAAAATTGATGGCTACTCTCTCAAAAAACCACAATATTGTTACAGGATGAACAAAAAATCTTTGCTCTCACAGCAAACTACAGTGTCGTTATAGGCTCTCTCAGCAAACTACAGTGTTGTTACAGACTCTCACAACAAACTACAATGTTGTTACATGCTCTCTCAGCATACTACAATGTTGTTACTGACTCTCACAACAAACTATAGTGTTGTTACAAACTCTCACAACAAACCTACAGTGTTGTTATAGGCTCTCACAACAAACCTACAATGCTGCTACTTGTAACCTGCAAACACATCTTTAAAACCAAAGTTATCCCAAAAATATACCTGCAAGATCTTTTCACGATCTTGTATCTCCCTTCTTCAACATTTGAATGGGTCACCTTCTCTTTGATTTAGATTTCATATGCTCTGTTCTCCTTGATTCAGGTTCTATAGATTTGAATCTCCTCTGCACAAATTCACTATGCAGTACTTCTTCCATGAGTGAACAAACTTAACTGGCAATAATCATTTCCCTTTGATACCAAATAATGACCTTCTAGGCCTATGATTCCACAATCGATAGCCTTAAAACACTAAGAATATACTACAAGTCTCAAGAAAGAGACTTCAACCCTTCTTATTCCTCACTTTCTCATTAAAACTGCACTCATATCAGTTATACATAACATGGAAGGATTAGTTTTCAGAGTTTTGCACTATATGGAATACCTAAGTATGATAGAGATAACACATGAGAACAAGATCCCAACTCTAGAACAGGAGTTGAACACCCTCTTTTAACCCTTCATTTGTTATTCCATCTACTTGCCATGGTCATACCATTAGGTTTTGTCCTATAACTCAATTCAAATTCTCAACCCAACATGAAATCTTATGTTTATAACACAATTTTCTCTTTGTTTGTCTCATCTGCTGTCAAATACATATACAAAATCCTCAATATACTATTGGATCTTCTTACCGTCCTCATATCAGGCTATGGCACAACGATTTTATGAGTTTATTGTTTTAAAACTATTCCACTGGAACTACACAACCATACCACCATCGGTACTTAACTTGTCCTTCATTCTTTGACTGCTCCGCAAACATATCACACAACTCTCATTGGCTTGATCGTAGAACAAATTTGGCTATTTCATAAATATGAGTAGCTTGATCCTCTCATTGAATCCACCCAGATTTGTGCTCACAGTGGAACGATTTTCTCTCATTGATTTCCAAACGCAACAAGTCGATTTTCTTTTTCTAATCACGTAGTCTACAAAAATACAATTTAAAGATCACTTTGAAACACCTCAACCAAGGATTTTTTGGAAAATCACTCGCAAGTTACCAAATAGACCTTGCTCTACACAAAACCTAGATGCCAGAATTTTGAATTTCATCTTCCTATGATCAGAAATGGACCCGCAAGATTGATGACGATTTCCCCTTATGAATTTCCCTTCTGTTAAGAAATTCTCTTTCTTCTTACTTGGCTCTCCTGGCTTGACATGTTTTCATAGAGTATGCTCTTAGCTTCAACAAGCTAGTTCTGATCTTATACAACTTGGCTTCTCTCTACTTTCGCATCACTGTCATGATGACAATAATCTAATCTGTGAAACTTCGAATTTTGTCACAGGAAATGGAAAGCCTTTACCTTCAAATCGTTAAACGACCAAATCACACACAACTCTCTAAATAATATATGAAGTATGTGACCAACAGGAGCAACACACAGTATGGATTAATTCATGAGCCAAGGGATGTCTAACCAATATCAACATAGTCATATGCAAACCATAAACCTACATATATATCACACATAAACAAATTGTAATTTCACAAACAGAGTTAATTTCCAGAAATACAAATAGATGCTATCTATAAATCATATTCAAATCTAAATGGCTTGATATACAATATGTGGGTAGACCAAGTCCTGGTCTTTTTCACCCTCCCACTCTCTTTGGCATATTTCCTTTATTTCAAATGACCCTCTTTTCTCCTTCTTCCTAATGCCTTTGAGGCTTACAAATATATACAAAAGGATTCTGCGACCGTTTCTAGTTCAGATCCACAATCTGCTCAACCATATCCTAAAAATCCTCTAAATCCACTTTTAACTCAACTAATTCCCTATTTTAGGATCTCCTATTCCTTAAGATCTTTATGAGATCTTCACAAGTCTAACATCTCACATATTCTCACAAATTGAGAATATTTACATTTAAAAACCTCACACACATATTTCTCACTCAAATTATTAAGATATACAAAATTTCCTATTAAGAGATCAAAATCATTATCAAACATCAGATCCCCTAAGTCAATCAAATATACAATGATTTCTTGACCAGGATGCTCCTGCATCAAAACTTCATATCTATTTCAATATTCAAGTCAAACTCGGGATTTAGGTTCCCTGTAGCACACAGAATTAATGCATTCACAAAAAGAAAAAACTATAGAATATATTTTTGGTAGTCACAACCACTTTTTTTTTAAAGCGAAAAAAACAACAATCTTTCATTGATAGTAAAATTTGTGCAACAACCACCTTATTTATGGAAAAATCCGATCTCAGGTGAATATTTGTATGCCTTATTCCAAAGGCTCTTCATGTTAAAAGCATTTTGGTATATTTTTTAATCAAATTTGTATAGAATTTAACAATAATTTGTTAGAATCTTAGATTTGATTTTTCAACTCCGCACAATCTTCATGTATAAAAACTTTTCTACTAGTTTAGTTAAACTCATTCAAACATCAAAAAGAAATTTAAATAACAAAAACCACTTTCTGACTTAAGAATGGTTTTACCATGTTCCAACCCAAAACTCCATAAGAAAATCCCCACTGTAGTGCTTTGTGTTGCTTTTGAGAGACCATATGATTTAAAGAATGGCTATAGGCATGCTAAAGAGCGTGAGATGATGATAAAGTTGGAGAAAATGGTGCAGTGTCATCAATACATTGAATAGTATGTTCAGAATTAATGGTCTTCTCTATTTAAAGACATTTATTTATGCTGCTGAACTCTGAGTACTTATTGTTTATAATTATGCCAATGTGTAATTAAATTTGTTTTATAATTTTGTTCCTAGTTGTAAATCTATTTCTCAATAGCTACCCAATACTCATGCAGACAACTGAATTTCAGTGTGGGTCTATTTTCGGTAGGAACAAAAAGCAATGGTAGAAGGGACCATCCTTCAATGCCTTTGGTTTTAAAACAAACAAAAGAGAGAATAAAAAAGATGTCCATTGTGCAGAAATACCTGTGAATCTATGATTGTTGGAACTTGGAATTATGATATCCTTCTCTCGGTTCTTCTAAGCCCTTATTACGTTCGAGGCGACTTATATTTTGGTAGTTTTTTGTGATCAAACAACAAATAGATTGGTTCATAATTAGAGTTTCCTCTTCAAGGGGTTGGCCTCGAATCAATATGTTTTTATTTTTCACCCGACTTCCTTGCTCTCCCTTTGGTCGAGCAAACAAATTCGCACCTCCCTTATGTTCTACATTCTTACTAGATAGAGGTAATACTATGTCAGGTTTGCAGTAAAAAACTTAAAAATTATTTAAGCCCCTGACATAGGGTTCGAACGCGCAACCAATAGCTCCCCGCTTAATAAGAAAATCAAAGGAATTGATATAAAGGAATCTGCCAAGGTAGATTAGCCTTTGGGCCGATATAGATTGGCTTTCCACAGGGGTGGTTTCTATTTTGTTGTGTGGAAGCTCTTGAACCAGCCAACTGAGGTGTGAACATTGACCAAGGAGATCTAAAATCAGAGAAACAAAGCATTTTTTGTAGGACCCTCGTGTAAATATTTGTACATTGATTATTAGGGGAAGAAGGTTGGGCGCCTGCCATTATGACTGTTGGACGGTGATACAACAAGTTCAAGGCTCCATTACATTTTATTTATTTGTTCAACAACCACCTGCCACCTAAGTAGTAGCATACTCTAGATTCTAGAATCTCTAGGTCAGGTTGTCGAGGAACAAGGCCAAATGGCAGTCCTCTAGGTTGTAGCCCTTTTGTAGTGTTGAAAAAAAATTGACGACAAATCAATGATTTTTTAAAAAGTCACATTTTTTTTAGTTGTAATATTGTTTGACAGAAAAAATCGCCAGGCCAATGTGAAGGGTGGTTTAAAGAGCTTGATTTGTCTTTTTTTCTACCATTTTTTTTAAGTTATTGGAGAAGGGAGAACAAGGGTTTTTGGGAATCCTTGTTGATTGTGTGGAGGAATCTAAGCAGTCATCACCAGTACACCAACAATATTTTTTTGCAAGGGGTGTGTTGAAAAATCAAGATGCTTATTAATTAGGGTTGATTTCTCTTAGTTGATAATTACATGTGAATATTTGTTGACTTTTTATTTCTTTTATTATGTTCTCTTCATCAAGAAATTATAAAAATATATACAAAACATGAAGATCACAAGAGATGAAGAACACAAAGATGTAGGTTCCAAGCCAAGGAAAAACCCACATGGGGGAAATCCCAAGAAATCATCTTCTTATAAAATCATATCAAAGTCAGATATCCAAGACCCAAAACCAAAACCAAGACTGCCACAAAGACCTCAAGTTAGCCCTCCTTCAAGTCTTCCTCCAAGAAGTCAAAGTCAATATTGATCAAACTTCTCTAAAATATGGTCAAACCTACAAAATTTCCAGACCTACAGTGATGGTCAAATTTTAGCCCTATAACAACCCCAAAAATAGCATAAAATCTCGCACTTGTGGATAGAAACGAGGGAAAAAACATAAATTTCTCTCTCCTTTGACTTGTCTCTCTCTCTTTTAACTTTTGCTCAAATTCTATTAGAAAATTATATATTACGGAGCAATGGAACACATAGAATATTGTAGAAATATAAACACAGAAAACACATAAAACAAGAGAGACACAGATATACGTGATTCACCCAATTTGGGCTACGTCCACCATGAACAACCAGTCCTTCCATTCTATTATCTAGCAAAATGAAGAGACACAACCTACAACAGATCCGCTGTAATATCCTCTGTTTTCTCTCACAGTCTCACCTCTCTGTTTTCTGCTCACACATCTAGAATACACATCTATCACAGCCTCAAATACAATGCCCTCATACAAAGAGAGGGGTTGCCTTCTAGGGAAAAAAACCCTAAACTAAACATAAGTTCTACCGTCAGATCATCCGCCTAATGAATGGCCCAGATTGACTAGAAATTACTATACTTTTACAAGGCAAATTTACATCTGTTTTTAGCTTCGGGGGCACTGCCCCCGAGCCCCCGTCGGGGAACCGCTGGCCCCTGGACCCCGCAGCCAAGGGGGATCGGCCCCCCCGGACCCCCGCCGGGGGGACAAGTCCCCCCCGCGTGGAGGGGTGTACAAAATTCCTGGGGTATACATCTGGCTGAAACAAAGACCTTTGAACAATCATGCTCCACACACAACAAATTCTTCTTCTTCTTGCATAGAAATCGATGTGGTTGACTGATTGATCAAATGAGGTTGAACTGCCTTGTATTTATACATGTTTAGGAGGTCAAATATCTACCCTCTTTAAGCCAACTTGTCCAAGAGGGTTGACTTGGTCTATGGAAGACATTTTGACTCAAGATAAAATAATTTTTCTGTTTCTTACAAGAAGTCCAAATGGGACTTTGACTCATAATAAATTCTCTTTTGACTCAATAAACCCTATAAGCACGAATAACATGCTTTGACTAGAAAATATATAATAATAATGAATATATAAATACATAAATAATACATTTGAATTACATTACGAAGACCGATAATAGTTTCATTTCCAACACTACCTTTTAACTAGGGAGGCATTAATAAGGACACAACATGGTACTCTCAAATTGAAATATCCTCATAAGAAGGGATTTAGATGATAAGCATCATCATAACCAACATTTTCAAAAATAGCAAGGCCTTGACTAACATGCTCTATCTCTCCACTAGACTAGAGCATAATTTTGGGAGGCATAAATTTGGACACCACCACCTCTTTAGGCACATACTCCATCTGGATGTTCACTAAGTATGCCTTCACATGACTATTCTTATCTTGGATACCCTATCCTCAAAAAATATTGGTCCTGGATGCTTATCGAATCTACCATTCTCCCTACCAATGCCTTCACTAGGCTTATAGTTGTTAGTCCTAGCCATAGTGCATGACACATGGAGAATACGATGTCCAACCTCACTCTCTCTCAAACATGGACAAATTCCCACAAGCGTAATCTTGTCTCAAATACTCATCAATGCATCAGCTGCTTGTTATTTAGTGGAGATTTGTTGTAGCTTCTCGGATCCTATCTACGTCACATCATAAGGATCTTCGATCTTCTTGGTTGTTTGACAACTTTGAATCCAACATGTCATCAAATAATTCTCTTATGGAGCCTAACTTCTTCACAATTGATTGTGCAGGCCTTGACACTTTCTTCCTTTAGAGTTCAACTTCATGTTCATCCAAGAAATCGTATCAGTTTCCAATTATCATCAATAGTATCTCTATCAACAATAGTACCTGTCAAACCAATCAATGTAGAACCAATTATAGCTCCCTGTTTTCCGGATGAGGTGGGTGAACTTCTTCTTAATCAATATCAGATCCAACATATCATCAAGTGATCAACAAAATATTTTATGACTTCTACTATCATTTAGTTGCCTTTTTATTGTTATTATTTTGAAGTGTATACATTTATGTTATGTATTCTTTCTGGAAGCCATATATCCCAAACATTATTTTTTTCATTCCTTATTATCATAATTACCAAGAGTAATTGATATGTATCCTTGAATCAAGTTGTAGGATTCTATATATCAATCCTTGTTGCAGGATCCCTTTGAAGTCCTCCACATTATTTATTTTCATTTTGGATAACAACCAATAGTAGTGTCAACATAAGTCTTGACAATAATATATTTTGTTGCCAACCATCTAGAAGAGTCTTGACTTTCCTTTTCAACTATATGACCAAGACATATTATGCTTTTACTATTAACTTTCTTCCCAAGTACATCTATGATCTAAGTGCATCATGCTCTTCCTTCAACTCCCTTTGAATATATGAGTCCTCTTTTGAGATAGTTGATTACACGATGTTTATGAAAACTTACTCCAAGGTAATTGTACTTATTCCTTTCAAGCTTCTGTCAAACTGCTTCTTTAATCTTCCTTGAAGATGATGTCCATGAAACATAGAATGATGAGATTCATCCCTTGTTGCTTCTAGATTTTTCTTCAATGCATATTGATAAGCTGCTTGCTATTCTTGTAGAATATACTTTTGTTATGCTTCTTTGATTATTCCATTCAAATGTCAAATTCTGATGATATCACTAGATTGATGCTAGAAACAAAATAACATGCTAGAGAGACTTCTATAATGTTGCATAATGATCCTAACTCTATTATAGTTCCGCTTCTATTAAGAATATTGTAGTTCTTGCTTGTTAGATGTCTGCTTCTAAATCTCCATGAAACTAATTGCTTCAGTGACTGTAAAATACTTGTAACTGTTGAATGATGTGTAGACAACTTTTGATGACCCAAACTCTTCTATTATGACTAGCTAGATAATATGATGATTGCTTTCAACTATTTGTGAATATATGCAACTGAGTGTTCCTTCTAGAACTCCATGTAGACTTTGCTACTTCTATAATTTGTGAATTTCAAGAATCTTCTACACAAGTGTAGCTATAACTGCTACTCTAACTGCCATCTTCTAGTAAGGAAATGAAAACAAACTGCTTTCAAACCTAATATTTATCAATTTCTTCAATAGTATAGGTTTTTGTTGTCTTCAATATTTGGTTTCTTCTCACCTTCTTCATCTTCTGCAATGTGAGCTTCACTTCTCTCTTTCCTCTTGTTCTTAGGATCTTTGGGACAATCTCCTTTATAATGTCCAAATTCATTGCAACCAAAGCATTGTACTTTAGACATGTTTTGTTTCCCATGTGGTTGATTATTGTTGTTGTTATTGTATCTACGATGGGGTTCAAATATTCCAAACTTCTTCCTTGATTTAGCAGTAAAAGTTTGAGCATTTTCATTATTAGGTACACTATCATCCTTGGCTTTTAACCTTGCTTCTTCTAGAACACATTGTGCCCAAATTTCTTCAAATGTCAGAGTTTATTTTCTTGCGTAGATGGTAGTAGGGAAAATTTTAGGGGCTAATATTCACAGGGGAGCTAATTTTCCATGCTTTTTCTATAATAAAAAAAAAATCACCAATTTCCATTTTTTTAAATATTTGCCCAAATTTTATACCATAAAACTATTGTTTTTTAAAAATTGCCAAATTTTTATATGGACTATATAAAATCATAAGAAACTCAGATAATTTTACAAAAATATTGCCAATTTTTTTTATATTTTGCATATTAAAGATGAGTAAGATTCACCAAGGTTTCTAAACTTTAAGATAAATGTCCATCCTTAAAATCTTCCCTGGATGCTAGTTACAAAACCACTTCAGTAAGGAGGTAGAGCATTCAATATGGAAGTGATTAATCCAGAATTAGATATGACTTCTCCAGGCCCTTGAAGTTGATCCTTTAACTTTGATACTTTCATAAGGTATGAAGCTACATCTTCATCTTTTTATATCCTTGTTCTATAAAGTTGATTCCTTAGTGGAATTTTATGACTGGTAGTATTGATAGAATATAGTTTTTTAATTTGTCATAGACTTCTTTGAATGTGGGAAAATATGAAACAAAGGAGATAAGATGGTCTTTTATAGACTCAAAGAGGATCCTTTGAGCCCAAACTTCTCCTGTATTGTACTTGGCCACTTCTTGATACTTGTCCTTGTTTGTTTCTGGAACTTTTCCTAGAATGTGATCAATGACTTCATTATCTATGAAAACCAAATCAATTATCTTTCTCTAAGACTTGAATTAGAGGCTCCATCAAGTTTGTTGCCTTCCATACAAAAAGATTCCATTTGGCTCGAAGGTTGAGACATAGAATTTAGTAAAGTACTTACTTGTCAAAAGAGTGCTTTGATGATGCTTCCAAGAGTCTCCAAAGATCCTCTTGAGTGGTAGTTTCTATAGTGAATTCTTCAAGGATGGTTGCTGCAATAATGTCTTCAAGCTTCTATAATGATTTCTTCAATGATGGATGATAAATGAGCAAGATCTTGACAATGTTTCCAAAAGCCTTCAAAAATGACAAAAGAGAGATGTTGTTGCTATAATTGTCTTCTTCAAGAGTGAATGATGGCTGCTACAAAGATCATGGTCTTTGGATCTTCTTATTTTTGCCCTTGATAAAGAATATCTTCAAGTATCACTACTACAATAAGTGTCCTCAAAAGTGAGATAACTATTGTAGAAGTGTCTTCAAATATGCCAACAAAATTGATCTTCAAGTTGCCCTCCCTTCACCTTAGCTGTAATACCATGTTCAAAAATCAAGATGCTTATAGATTAGGGTTGATTTCTCTTACTTGAGAATTACTTGTGAATGTTTGTTGGATTTTTATTTATTTTATTATGTTCTTTGTATCAAGTAGTTATCAAATTTCTTTTATAAATCATGAAGATCACAAGAGACAAAGAATAGAAAGATGTAGGCTCGAAGCCAAGGAAAAACCCCACAAGGGTGAAAACCAAGGAAATCCTCCTCTTCTTATAGAATCAGATCTAAGTGAGATATCCAAGACCCAAAACCAAGACCAAAACTACCACAAAGACCCCAAGTTAGCCCTCCTTTAGGTCTTCCTCTAACAATTCAAAGTCAACGTTGGTCAAACTTCTCTAAAATCTGGTTAAACCTCTGAAAATTTTGGACCTGCAGTGATGGCTAAATTTTGGCCTTGTAACAACTCCATAAATGAGAGAAAATATTGCATGTGTGGATATAAACTGAAGAAAGCAAAAAATTCTCTCTCCTTTGACTTTCACTGAAGTTCTTCTTCTTCTTGCACATAAATCAATGTGGATGAGTGAGTGATTAAATGAGATCAAGTTGCCTTGTATTGATACATGTCTAAGAGGTCGAATAAATGCCTCTTTAGATTGACTTGTCCAGGAGGGCCGACTTGTTCTGTAGAGAACATTTTGCTGAAGATAAAATAAATTTTCTTTTCCTTACAAGAATTCCAAATGGGACTTTGACTCAGTTACATTTCTTTGAATCATAATAAATTATCTTTTGAATCAATAAACTCTATAAGCATTGTTATAGCAGACTAATCCTTCTTGCGAACAAGAAGGATCTCCCTAGATTTCCAACAAAACCTAGTAACAAACATTAAAAGAATTACTACCTTTCCTTAGCCTATAACTAAAACATGAGAAATGTAGTACACAAAGAATCACTTACCTATTAGCAATGTGCTTGTAGAAGTCCTTTCAATGCTTTCCACAACCAACTTTTCCTCAATGCCTTAGAGGCTTTCCTAATGCTTTCCTCAACTTCTCCATGATGCTACAAGAGAGATCTGCAGAGATAAAAACATTCAAAGGGATCAAAGCATCTCACATATAAAATAAAAGGTAAATGAAATCCATAACTTAACATACAACATATAGTTGAATCAATTACCAGTTATAAAATATGCGAGTGATCAAGGAATCTCGCAGATAACATCAAAATAGACGCAATTAGGAAATAACAACTACTTTGTATTGAATTCAAAGTAGAACAAGCTTACAAATTGGTTTCCTTCATGTCACAAGCCTCTTCCAATGGTCTATGTTCCTTCCCTTGATGACAAGCTCTTCAGACCCAAAATCAACAACGTAAGTGTTGTACAAATCCAAGTCTCCCTCCTTCCTCTAGTCTTATGCTCAATTTATAGGTAAGAGGAGGAGGTTTCTAGTTCCTCTTCTCAAGGGATATGATGCTTAAGAGGAGGAGATTAGTTCCATGAACCAAGGGATGAGGCACGGGTATGTAGTAGTTCAAGATTTCTAATTTGGATAAGGTTCATCCATCAAAGCTTATAGAACTTGCTTTTTATTTTTTATTTTATTTGCGTGAACAAGATTGCGTAGTTTATAGTGGAAGACTTTGTGCATATTTCTATAGGCCACAATGGTAAAAAACGCACATGCATAGGTAATGGCTAGGAAAATTGCGCATATGCTCAAAAATGGTTTTTAAGCAATGTAACCCAAAATTCATTTTGTCCCTAGTATTATTTTACTTCCAACTTCATAGGGGATTCATCAAGACACTTCATCAGATGGCGAGGGATCCAAATCAATTGTCATGGTGAAAAAATTTCATGTAACAAGCATGAATAACATGCTTTGACTAGAAAATAATTAGTAATAATGAATATAATAAATACATCAATAGTACATTATAATTACATTATGAAGACTCACACTACTTACATTTCCAATAGGGTGAGCTTCATTTGCCAAAACAATGGTGAAGTTTCCATTGAAAGGTATGTATCTAAACCCCACTACCTTAATGCTTTTTTTTTCATATATTTTTGTTTGGTTGCTTGCCTCTTTGTTCATCTACATTTTTTCTCTATTTCTTAACATTTTCCCATGATTTTCATGCCCATAAAGCAATGTAAAGGTTAAAAAAAAAAGAAAAAGAAATGGGACAACCAACTTGAATCAATTGTTTTCCACTCTCCTATTTTCCTTTTTAGTTTTAATGATCTAATATAATTTTCTAAACCTTTTATAATTGATTTATTAATTAGCAGGATGTTATTTTTTTGTAGTGGAGGTTTAATGTTGTTTTTCTGTGTTTGTTGTGCCTTAGGTTTGAATTTTAAAGTTGTCCTCTTGCATTGCAAATATGCCAAAGGTCTTGGACATATTTTGGTAGTATGGGGAACCTGTAGGGGACAATTGACAAAACTACATTGCAAATTATGTGGCCAATACATGACATATGGGTTTTCAAGTTGAATTTCCATCTAGCTGGAATCCTTGGCAGAGAAGTTGGGATCTGTAAAGAATCCAGATGAGAGATTATGAGAGTTGTGCATGATGCAATTAATGAAAATGAAATAAAGAAAGGAGTGGCAGTTGCAATAGACCGAACAAGCAACTAGAGCTTCAGGACTATCTACCACTGAGGGTAGTGGGAGGGGCTCCATGACTACATATACTGGGAGGTCCTCATCCTTTTTTGTTTTTCGAAACAGTGCCATCAAAAAAGTGATTAAAAAATAATGAGAAGCAAGGAGCAAACAAGGTTATATGGAGGTGTATTTTTTGGAGTGACTTACCTCTCAACATTGCAAAAAATAATCCATTTTGGTAGTTGATGCGTGATGCCATTGTTATTATTAACCAAAGGTATAAAAGTGCTACATGAGTTGTGGGGGCCAATTCTTCAAGAATAAAAAGAAGGGAATCAACTCTAGACTGGATGAGTTGAAGTAGTCATGGGAGGTCATTGGATGCATAATCATGTTTGATGACTGGACAGATAGGAAGGGTAGTAACCATCCAAATTTATTGGTATATTTTCCTAGGGGTACTATATCTATCAAATCAGTGAACACATCTGTACATGTAAAAAATGCAATGTTGCTATGTGAGTTGTTGGATGGGTTCCTCCAAGAGATTGGTTTTCCCAATGTGGTGCAAATAATAATTGATAATGCAGTTAATTATCTAGATGTTGGTAGGATGCTTATGGATAGGCATTGTTCATTATTTTTGACTCCATGCATTTCTTATTATATTTATTTGATGTTTGAGTATATGGAAAAAATTTCATTCATCAAGGATGTGACTTATCAAGGTAGGAGCATCCCCAAGTTCATATATAATCATGCTTTCGTTCTTAGCACCATGAGTAAAGGCACCATAAACAGAGAGTTGCGGAATCTTGTAATCACACACTTTGCAACCAATTTCCTTAATCTCTATTCTTTACTTCAATGCTAGTTTGAGTTGAAGCAAATGTTTTTTTTGTAATGAGTGGTGTGCATATGCATATATCAGGAGAGATGATGGCATATCCATTGCTAAATTAGTGTACACTGACCACTTCTGGGAAGGAGTGGAAGAAATGTGCTTAGTTAGTTGTTACACAAAAATTGTCACCATGACTTTCTACAGTGTGTGTGAGTCCATCAACACTCATACATACCTCCTTTGCAAGTCTCAAACCTCAGCTCTTCATGTCAAGCCTTGAAAATGGGAGAAAGACCTTTAAAATATCTCAAATCCTGGTTTCGCACTTTCTCCTAGCATTGCCTGCGATGCCGCACCTAATGGTCATGTTTTCTGCGAACTTGACCACTATGTATATTGAGTAATGGGTGCGAACCCCTGTAAAAGTTAAAAAGGCGTGAGTTCATTCTTAAAAACTCATCTTGGGTCTCTAGACACTTCTAGAAGGAATATTACGCTGGAAAGTCCGCTCCACCTTGGTTCATCCATTCCATAACTAAGGGAGCTAACTCCATGATATGAGGTGCTTATCCCATTGAAGGAGGAACTTATCCCTTCAATGGTGGACCTGCAACTTCCTCTATTTGCACTATAAATTCATGCATTGGGCTGGTTGTAGGAGAGGTTGAAAGCTGAAGATTCTTGAGGGTAAATGCTGCTAAAAACTAGGCTTCCTTTTTGAGCTTGTGAGAGGAGAGATCACATACCTTTCATGTCATTTGGGACGTGAGTGAGGCTTTTCAAAGTAGAGGAGACTCCTGCTGGACCCTGGAAAGAACTTGTGCAACATCAAGGCAATGGTTGTAAGGTTCTTTTATTCATAAAGTTAATACAATCAAGTTTGTTTTTCTCAATGAACTGTTTCTAATGGTTTATTTTATGAGCTCCTTGATCTTCATTATGAACATGTTTTGTTATACGCAGGTATGCTTTGATGTGTGCTTGTTTGTGTATGCAGGTTATTAAACGGGAACTGCTTGGAGCTATTGGAGTAAAACTGCCTGAAACAAGTGTTGGACCGAGGTAGGGTCTGTTACACCTCTTAGTATTCATTAATGAATTGAAACATGTTTAGAGAAAAGTAGATTTTCTTGTGCTCTTTGTTGGTAGATATCATTCGATACTAGGGAGATCGGTCTTGTCCGCAAGAATGATTTATCCGGCCAACACCATGTTCCGTGTTAAGAAGGTTTCTCCAGGTGCAGGAGGAGGAACTTGATCAAAGATATGTGCTCCACCATTTGAGTTTGAATTGGAATTATTCTCCATGTATGTGAACCGAGAAGGGCAAGAGGCATCTTGTACTGCAGTAGTTGCACTTGAAGGAATGCTAAGTTCTTCTGACTTTTGATCATAAAGATACTCCTTTGGCTTAGTTGTAAGCTTTTTTTACACCAAGCCCACCAGTTTTATTTCCAACAATTCTCTTTGCTACCAGTTGTTTTCTAAATGTACTTGCAATAGCTGGAGGTGGAAGACCTACTTCAGCTTTAGAAGGAACTTCTTGCATCAATTTCATCGTTGAAAAAAAAAAATCAGTTGCTAAAGTTGAACTCTTCCCAACATTGTTTTGAGTTATTTTGGATATCACTGCAAACAAGTTGTATGATTGTTTGGTTCTTTTTCAGTGACATTGCTGTAGTTTTTTTATATTCTATAAGACTTATATTCAAGAGATAGTTTTGATGAGCTAACGAAATTGGGTGCCAAAACTTGGTCTATTATAGATGCTATTACTGAGATTATATGACTATATCAGGTGTTGAGATATAAAAGTTTTCAATAAGAACAAATCTGCATTATCTAGTTTGTTGACTCCTTGCAAATTTTGATAAAGAAAGAATTATAGTGTTGAATGAATACTTAAGTTGCTTCCTAGTATGCTTCAAGACTCTCTTGGACTACTGTAAAGCAATTCAAGTTGATCCAGTTGCAGCATCTTCAAATTCTACCTATTGTTTCTTGTTTCACACTGATCATTTGTTGCACATTTATAAGGATATTCCTGTGTACTCTGAGCAAGTATTACGTTTTTGCATTGAGAAGTAGTTGTGATCAGTTTTTAAGGTGCAAATCTGAAACTGATCACCTTAAAAACTGATCACAACTACTTCTCAACATGCCAAACAGAACCTCTGTGGACAAACTGCCGTCATAATTTGGGATTTCGGGTTTAGGCTTACTGCTCGCCAATAGGAATGACCTAAAAATTCTCATTTCCGGCCCTTCTTCATCCGATCCATCTGTTGTCACTACAACCTCTTCTTTGCTATCATCTCCTATCTTCGGATCACTTCTTCTCCCCGCTTCAACTACCTCCAAACAGGCAGTAAGGATCCTGATCTCCTTTCTTAATCCTTTCTCTGCTGCTCTCCGAGCACCTCTTCCATGTCCTCACCTTCCAACTTCCATTTCTCAGGAAAATATTAAAACTTGCTCTAATACAACTATGATGGGACCAGCCTGTAGCTCCACGCGATAACGTTAATCAACAATACAGTAATACATCAATAATTAAACAGTGATTTATGGCTTAACAAATGTTGATTAATGGTTAATTATTGGATGGTTGTAGACTTCGTTTGGTGGAATTTATGACTGGCATTAACTCTCGTTGTGCTGGTGGTCCTTGCCTTGGTTTTCGTTCTCCCGCTTCTTGATCTACGCCAAAACCCTGTTTACCATGTCATTCGTTCATTTTCGCTTTTGTAACCTTGTTGCGCTGAGGGTTTGGGTCTGTAAGTGGATTTTTGGTTGTGGATGGTTGGAAATGAGCCACAAGCTCTGCCTGCACTACCAATGGGCTCTATTACCTGTGAGTATTGTTATCGGGAAATCTAGTGTCTATGCAGAGCTGCTAGTCCCACTAAGACGGGTAGCTACCTTAAAAACAAACAGATTAAAGTTAATTTCGCTTTCCTTTACGAGAAGTAGATAGGAGAGGAGCAAAGAATACCAACCTCAATCTTTCACTTGGTTCTCCGCTTGTTCCTTCTCCCCTTTGACAGATGTTTGCCACTCTTCCCTTGACCACTCTGCTTCAAAGAGTACCTGTGAAGTCAAAGCAACATAATACATTCAAAGTGCAAAGGTCTGCAGTCATAAACAATATAGGACCAGATATATATTGACCACATACATGCATATATCAGCTAACATACAAGAATGTGGAGGAAAACTCAAATAGCTTTATTGATATAGAGGTTAGAAGAGAGGATTACAACCCACTGATCTGACCCAACGTCGTCCTCTCAGCATGAAAGCCCTTCTTCACCTCAAGAAAAGATTAGATCTCCCAACACTATGACATTGCACTAGGAAACCAATAGCACTTCCTTACAAGATACAAGATTCCAGCCTTTGGATCTCTGGGATGAGGGATCCGTATATAGATGAATGCAAGGGGGTGAGTTAGCTTCTGGAATTTTGATTAGTGTCCTCTCTCTGATAGTTCTTGATTCCACTTGGAGATTTATGATCTTTTACTCATCCCTAGGTGAATTCAGAGAGGCAAGTGTCACAGGAGAAGTTTTTGGAAGATTCCATGATCATCCACCTTCCAAACTGTCTCTGCCATTTCTCTACTCTCACCCATCACACCCTACAGAAGGGCTTTCCAGTATGCACCGCACTTTTTACACTGAGCAAGTGAGATGCATCGCACCCTCTGCACTAAGCAGTCTGTATGGTCAAATTTTGACTAGTTCTGAGCAGTTTTCTGTGGAGAACTTCTGGGAGATGATGTAATCAGCTGACCTTGTTCCCTTAGGGCATGAAACAACACTTTTAGGTACTTAGAAGCCCTTGGTTTATGGACATATTTGATTGGGGTTGCAATGCCCAAATATGTCTATAATAGTTGCCCCCTAAAGCATGAGGTCATAAATCTTTGATGTCGGGTGAAATGCTTTATCATGAGGATCCGAGGTTCTTTCGAACTGGAAGGTGACATGTAATAAGATACAATACAATACATTATCTTCATAACATTTTCATGATCTAGCTGCGGTGGGAATTCCCATGCTCAGCTTTATAAATTCATTCTCATGTACATAGGACAGACAACCATCTGTGTGGCAGACTGATGATTCTGGTAGAGCCACCATCATTTGATTTGGATGATCATCTATGCAGCAATGATGTACATTTGATGTGTTTATTTTCCTGAATATATCACAGCCCGAATGGATGAAACTAGATCCGGGGTCTTCAAACTCGTCCAATCTTCGCCCGAAGTGCAGGTCGATCCACGTGAAGAATGTTCTGGAGTAGAACATGGAAAGACATCACCTGATTACCAGCCAATGATGTAAGCTGTTAACAAGCATGAGAGGAATCACTGATAATGATGATGACCCTCAAGGTACTACAGTACAATTCGCGTGGTGTGAAAAAGGGACTTGGCGTCGAACACCATGCAAAATCTTTCTATCGAAGGCCATTGATGTCAACCTGTCGCCGGAAGTGAGAAACTTGCCATTGAGGCATGCAAGCTTCAAAGTACTGAAAGGGTTGTTCCTGGTCGACTTCTTGGAGAATGAGCTGTCGTCGACAAGAAGTGACCCGTCGTAGGAGGGCCTTAATGAATCCCACATCTACAACATCGAATGGAGGAAATGATTTTGTGGAGGTGAAAATGATCTGATGGTACAGGGTTCAGGGTTGTGATCATGAAAGGATGGAGCTTGAGGGTATTGCAGCGGATGAGACACAAGATGGGTTGGTGAATTATCTGATCGACTTCTCTTGAACATATCGGCGACACTAAAATGGATTGGTAGTGTTAACCCCAAAGATGGATGGTACGGTGGACCAATGGTAATATGACCGGTGGACGGAATAACCCAACCCGACTCAATCATGGTGATGGATTGAAAGTGTCATGTTCAAGAGTGACACGCTACCAATAAAGTTTCTTCAAGTGTTCTTCCCAATTTTTCCCCAGTCATTGCTGACCAATACCTCTTATTTTTGTCAACCTTGAGGAGGATAACATATGCTTGTTCTATAATTTTCCCTTCGGGCAAACCCGTCGCTATGTTTTAACGAGCCTAACGATATTGAAACTCGTTCTTGTCCCTATGGACAAGTTTGTCGCTATTGGTTTTAACAAGTTTAATGACAAAGACAACTCAGTCCTTTTTCAATTTTAGAGAGTCTGAAAAAGGGACAGAAAGAAAACTCCAGTAATCCTTTTTCGTCATATAATCCCTTAAGCCTGAAAAATTACAAAATAATATGAAAGGGATCAATTTTTGATAGTTTTAACGAGCCAAATAAGACAAGCGCTTGATCTTTTTGTGTAATAATCCCTCGGGTCTAAAAATATTAAAATCTAAAGGAGGGATAGCACTCCTGGTAGCTTTAACGAGCTGGAGAGGCAAACTGCTTGGTAATCCTTTCATATTTTATGAGTCAGGTGAAAAGAGCTTAAAGGAGACTCATCTTTGAGGAACGAGTGATATATTGGGGTAGCTACTAATTTCAAGTAAGATTTGGAATTTTCCAATCACGGCAGTGTCACAAGGATGGCTAACTGAATCACTCTTCGCAGATGTTCCTAAAAAGGGTAAACAAGCAAATGGAGGCGTATGATCAGCTAAAACAGAGTGGAGGTGATGGCAGGAACATGACCAGGGCTCAAAAGCTGATGATAATGCATTCACAATGGTTCTTTACTGAAGGTTGGTTCATTTTTTAGTGAGCTTAAACTCTGGGGGAACATTTACTCATTGCTTAGGTTTAATTTTTAACAAGCTTGAACTTCACATAAAAACTGCTCGTTCTAGTCGTATAATAAGGATGTCTCACCGATAGGTTCAATTTTTAAGGAGCTTGCACCATTTGAAACTTTACTCCACTCCTTCTCGCATGCAAGCTAGGAATGACCAACTACTATCCTAGGGGTTAGTTAACTACTAAGGTTAGGTAGGAAACTTTTCCTTTACTTTGTCCGTGCCATTTGGCTCCTGCGAAAGCGAACGGTCGATTTGACCACTCACCTAACTTAAGCAGTTGAAGTTAGTGGAACTATAGAGTTAGCATTACGCTGGTCGCTTTTCACTTGCGCGCAAAAAGGTTTGCATGCCCCCAAGTATAGCGAAGTAGAGTTTCGAGGTTACCCTTCAATTTGCAGACAAAACATTTGTTCTGTCAAGAAAGGCCTACCTTTTCTAGGTTACCCTTCAATTTGCAAACAAAACATTTGTTCTATCAGGAAAGGCCTATCTTCTAATGGAGGTATCTTCTTCCAGTCCAACCCCATTTTTTCTAAACGGATGGGTGTGTCAGACTAGTCATATTCCTACGCAGAAACCTACCCTATACCTGAAGTTTTTCTGCCGAGGCAGACCAGGGTGCATGCCGCCTAGGTTTCAATCATGGCCACCAAGTTGCTCGCGTTCTTCAGGTGGATGGACTGGAGATTGATGAGACATTCCTTGTTTGAAAAGACCAATTAGGGATGGCATTTGACTACTAGCTATGTGTGAGCTGGGGAATGAAAGCTGGTCTACGAGCTGGACCACTCAGCCTTCATGCGGAAAACACATTACTTGAAAGAGTGAGGAGACGATGGCTCCTATGCTATAAATATAGTCGCGCCCAAGGAGCAGATTCTAATCTAAAGGTCCTTGGACTACCATTACGTTTAGATACACGCTTTTCCCTCTTAAAGTTATAGGCAAACTCGGAAGGATCCCTAATGGTCGACTGGTTCCTTTATCGAAGCCTATTAGATTTCACATCCCAGGCAGAAGTGATGGCGAACCAAGCGCTTTCCAAGCAGTTGAGGAAAGGATACTCACAGAAACCCCTTCATCTATGATAGTATCAACCATGACCATTCTATAAGCTTGTACAGTGATTCGGAATGGTACATCAGACGGTAGACAGGGTCTACCTAGTAGATTCCAATCGAAGGAAACGACTAGGTTGCTTGGAGGTGGGACTAAATAGACGGTCGGATGTGACTCTGACGAACTGCCTTCCTGCGGTAAAGGAACGGGTAGATTGCCCCCATGTTCATCGGAGTCTAAGTTTACGAAAAGAATTTGAATGGTGCCATTCTCATTCTCTTCGGTGACTGTATCATCTAAAGACAGACCTTCTAGAGACAAGACCGGGTCGACTGTCGCCTCAACCTTTTGAATTTCGTCTGGTGTGGACTCAGAGGGTTTATCTTCAATGATAGATGCTTCGACTGACCACAAGGGCATGTCAGTCAGATTTTCAACTAGCGATGGACTCGGCAAGAGTTTCTTGTACCCAGGAGGAAGCCGTAGCGGTGAAGAAGGACGGTTATCCAAGACTCTTTTAGCTTCATCTAGGAAGGGGCAACGATGGACGGCATGATTGCCTTCACACAATCTACAAGGAAATTTACATTTTCCTTTCTGTCCAGAGACTTCATTTTCGCTAGTTGACGGTGTACTCTCAACATGATCGTCAGAGGTTGATGACACTGGATTGTGCAAACGAGGAGACCAGTCCCTTAAGATCCGAGGGATGCAAGGACAATCTTGATGATAGTGGTCTCCTTTGCAAATGACACATGGAGATTTAGGTTTGGACAGTGCAGTGTGTGGATTTTCACTAGATGATGCGCGGTTGCCCTTTTCGCCTTTGGCTCCTTCTTCTTTTTCTCCTTCCCTTTCTTCTTCTTCTTAGTTACTTGGTTTTTATCTTTACTAACTTCACCAAGCGAAGAGGAAGGAGGGGAGGGAGAAATGAGCGAGTTAGAAGGTTTGGGGGTAACTCTAGTATCATCTAGTTGCTGATTTGATTGCTCAGGAACCGCGGCAGTTTGAACGACAGAGGTCGAGAAGAGCCATATGGGCAAGTCGATTGTTAGTCCTAGGAGGGACAATGTGGCCATATGAGGTGCACCAATATCTCCCCAAGAGGAGAAAGGACTAGGATTTCCCCCAAGGGGAAATCCTTGGTTGGTGGACTCCATTTTTCTCAACCTAAGACCAACGAGGGAACAGTGTCGTTATTCTGATTAAAATAAATTTTAGACGCTTTGACATAACTTGCTTTTTCAATTTTTAAGAGTCGAGAAAAAGCAAAAGATGACTCTAGCCGCTTTCGATTTTTAATGAGCCTAAAGTGACAAGTGCTCAGATGGACCTTTTCTTTTAAGGAGTCTGAAAAGGAATGAAAGAGACTACTCTGGAAGTCTAAACAGAGGGATTACCAAACCAATCACAAAAGTGCAAAATACTTTTTATGGTACGGAAGTTAATCTTCACGAATGTTGTGTTTAGTGCATTGCAATCGATAGGGCAGCAGACACGACTTCCTAAGGATAAAGGATGTAGCCTATTGTGGTCTCCCAGTATATACTCAACGGTACGTGGGAGCACAAGTCCGCACTGGCACTTGTCATCTCAAAGAGGAGGAATCACCCAACCTACAATGAAATCGATAGTTACCAGGCTTTACGATGCTGGAATACGTCTCTAGCCTAGACTTCTAAATGTTGTGTGTTAGGTTCCAAAGCGTTTTTATGTTCATTGAATTTATTTTACAGTTGATCTTTCTTAAGAATTTTTCCTTTCAGGTTCACCATGTGATGTAGATATACAATTCCTAAAATGCAACCTAAGATGATAAACAATCATTTAATATTCTTTTTGCAATGAAAATCCTAGCTACTAAGGAAAGAGAAACGGGATTCTTTCAACATAGAGTAGAGAGCACACACTAGATGCACTATCCTAAATCAAAATCAACAAGCAGTCTAAATGAAAATGCACATGCATGTATTTGTTTTTTCTTTCTTAATGTGTGAATGACAAAAAGAATGCTAAGTACAAATCTGAATTGTTTCAAGCGACAGTACTAATGATTTTCTCTTCAAAAGATGAAAGGAAGATAATGACGACACTTTGCAATTTTGAATTGAAAACTGCTTTCGACACTTGAAAATATATTAATTCAAATCAAATACAAGAGTAACAATGTAATCGGCCCTCAAGAATACTAGTATTCTTTTCTTTGATTGAAAATGAAACTTGCGACACTTCCAAATCAAAAGATGACACTTTGATTACGCTACTTCTTTGTAAAGGAGAACCGTAAATGGCGAACAATACATAGAAACATTTACAGTTCTTTGTACAATGGAGGCTAAGTCATGCAAAGGAAGGGAGTTTCCATAGTGGTATATTGATCACAGATAGAAAAACTCCTGAATAAAGCTGAAGAGAGTGAATAAAAAACCAAAATATGGAAGCAAAAGAAGTCTTATCTGATCATCGCACCTATAACACAGGGAAAAAGCAATGCATCTCACCTACTGCACATGGGAGGTGCGATGCAACCAGATTCCCAAGAGGAGAAGGTGCGATGTTCCAGGTACGAGACTTCAACTTGGTTCTTGGTCACAATTTACAGCTTAGTTCAGGAATTTAGGCCGAGCTAATGATGTTCAGTAAATGCAAATCACAGGGGCTGATCTAATGAGGCTACTTGAGCCACCACCAAGGAAATTAGGATGTTTGCAAATCAATTGTTAAGTTTATAAACAAAACCCAGAGATAGACTGAAGTAGCATTGATCTACTTTGCACTTGCATAGCAAATGCAATTCGAAGGCTAGCTAGCTTGACTTCAAGCTCCATCTGTAAGTTTATAGAGCAAACAAATATAGACAAACAAACAAGCTATTCACTCCCCAACAGAGTCACCATTTTGTTATCGAGAAATCTAGTGTCTATGCAAAGCTGCTAGTCCCACTGAGATGGGTAGCTATCTTAGAAACAAACAGATTAAAGTTACTTTTGTTTTCCGTTATGAGAAGTAGATAGGAGAGGAGAAAAGAATACTGACCTCAATCTTTTGCTTGGTTCCTTGCTTGTTCCTTCTCCCCTTTGACGGATCTTTGCCGCTCCTTCCTTGATTACTCCACTTCAAAGAGTACATGTAAAGTCAAGGCAGCATAATACCTTCAAAGTGCAGAGATCTACAATCATAAAAAATATAGGACTAGATACATATTGACCACACAAATGCATATATTATCAGACATACAAGAATGTGGAGGAAAACTTGAATACCTTTATTGATATAAAGATTAGAAGAGAGGATTAGAACTCATTGATCTAACCTAACGTCATCCTCCCAGCATGAAAGCCCTTCTTCAACTCATGAAAAGCTTAGATCACCCAACACTATGATGTTCCACTAGGAAACCAACAACACTTCCTTACAATATACAAGCTTCCAGCCTCTAGATCTCTGGGATGAGGGATCCATATGCAGATGATTGCAGGGGTGTTAGTTAGCTTCTGGGATTCTGATTAGTGTCCTCTCTCTGACAGTTCTTGGTTCCACTTGCAGATTCATGATCTCTTACTCATCCCTGGGAAAATTTAGAGAAGCAAGTGTCACAAGAGAAGTTTCTAGAAGATTCCATGATCATCCACCTTGGAAACTGTCTCTGCCATTTGTCTACTCTCGCCCATTGCACCCTATAGAAGGGCTTTTCAGTGTGCATTGCACTTTTGGCATTTGGCAGGTGAGATGCATCGCACCCTTTACACTGAGCAATCTGTATGGTCCCGTTTTGACTAGTTCTGAGCAGGTTTCTGTGGAGAACTTCTGGGAGATGATATAATCAGCTGACATTGTTCCTTTAGGGTATGAAACAACACTTTTAGGGACTCAGAAGCCCTTATTTTATGGACATATATGATTGGGGTTGCAGTGCTCAAATATTTCTATAACATATCCTGTATGGGCGAGACGTCCATCCTCATCATGATTTCTACGAATTCTGCTTGCGTTGTTATCTTTTTTTGTGATGGAGGTACTCTTAAGTGTTGTAAAAGTGACACTATAGACTAGTCTCGATGTTGGGAATCTAAAATTATTATATTGGCTTGCCAAAATAGGAATTTCAACCTTTGATCAAAATCCCAATGGGTCTCATCTATATTTTGTCGAAATTCCTTAAACTGAATCATCGACTACACCTTTGAATTAGGCTTTCTAAACTCTGTGTTCAGAGCTTGATTGGTTTCTCCCAACATCGCGTTAGGGTTATCAATGCAGTACTTAATGTACCATGTCAATGCTCTTTATTGTAAGGTTGTGACCAATTGTGCTTTCTTGATGTTATCATCTGTAATCTATTCTGTAGTCCATAAAACATCTACAATGAACCAAAATTGCTCAGGGTCTTCACTCCCTACCCCTTTAAAAATTGGCATCTTCATCGTGTTTTCCATGTTGAATGGTGGTAGTGGGGGTGGAGGAGGAGGTGAAGGTGTAGGTGTATGAGGTGGAGGTGGAGGTGGAGGTGGAGGTGGAGTGGACGGATGAGGTATCCTCGGGATAACCTACTTAATCAAATGTAATGCACTTTGTGGTGCAGTCAACACAGTCCCTTCGTCATCAGTTGAAGGGGGTTCAATGAGTGGGCTATACTTTGAGCTTGATCCTACGTTCCTTCTAAAGAATCTCCCACTTTGCATAGCCCGAAACATTAAGGTAACTATGTAGCCCTCTTTTCAGATAAAAACATTTTAATCCAAGTCTTTAATGATTTCAAATATTTACCTCGCGGTCCCTTGAAGAGGCTATGTTCCGTTTTGCTATAGCTGATATTTCTATCGATCGTGAACTCTGTCAGAAAACTTACAAGTGTATGATCAATCCAATGATCCATGGCCCATGTGATATTTCTTCCCGATGCCTCCTATCGTCGCACTAGTTCTAAAGTCCAAACTATAGGGTCATCAAGCCTCCACGTTCCTTGACTATCAGCCAATTTACAAAACCACTCATGTAATTCATTAGGGAAGAAACATAAGAATGTGTCAGTCTCATCCATGTACAAATATCTCAGCAACAATTTCTCTTTGGACAATTTAGGGCTTTGTTTTCTCGAGCCGCAAATGCATGCAGATTTCAGTCAATCCTATTCTCAATCTCTTTCTTTGTAGGAAACCATTTATCACACATCTCTTAAACAAATTTGGGTCTCAGCAACAGAACCATTTGTTGGCTTAAGGGGGCCTAACCCAGGTTCAGATTTAATCATGCCAACCTACAAAACGCTAACTGTTGGTGCTTTTGGCAACAACCTGCATAGTGCAGGATGTAGTCTCACCCGAAGCAGTATTGGGGGATGCTAGAACCAAATTTTTGCATCTAGAGACCGTGTGATATGTAATCTAAAGATGTTGTAGCTCAAATTTGCCTACATGCATATCAATATCTTCCTATGGTTCACTACTAAAATTCTATCGAAAGGGCTTCTAGACCTTCGCAAAGGTCTACAGTCACGATTTTCAGACCTAAAAGAAGCAGACTTACAACTTTCGCTTAGTAAATACTAACCCTAGATCTGACTTTGCACAAATCTACCTACTTTAAATAGATACCATAAAAGATTTAGCTACTACCTTCATGAAATTAGATCATTACTCATTTCTTGCATAGATATTAAAGATTCAATAATTTGGTGCAGAATATACACTTTATTTCATAGAAAACAGATCATTAAGCAACAATACATAAACTTAAACAGAATTAATAACACGGCACAAATGCAAGATATTCGGTCCAAAATGAGTCTTTACTAGATTCAACGTTCAACTTATAGACACTTCCACCCTACGCACCCAACTGTAGCGGCCCACACGCTTAGTTGCAGAAGCTTTCTCCTTTCGCCTAAGTATAGGAAATAGAGTTTTCCTACCTTAGCACTCGCCCTTACACTTGTTTTTTTTGCAAAATATGTTATCTCTAGACTCGCTATGAATAAAATAGTTATATCCTTTCTAATACAATACCATAGCCTGTAGCCTATGGGTGACTTTCAAAACATTCCTATCTCTTACCCCTACATGGAGCTAAATCCCCTTTAACTCCTACTTAGTTGCGTGCTTTGCTTCCTCCTTTTGTGGAAACTTTACGTTCCTTACAAAATTATATTCAAAAATTCAATATACTAACCCAAAATTTCCCCTAGGGACCCTATCCCAACATCTCTGATATAACCCAATTTGATATACTTTCCAAAGTTCTCCCATAGTTTCTTGTCATCCTGCATTAATAATTCAAAATGATGTAAATTCTTTTTACAGAAGCTTCAAAACATATGCACGCAATCAAAATCAAAGAATATGATAGAAGACATTGCAATAATACTTCAATTCCATTGAGCTGATAAGAATCAATCAACACTAATGTCACAAAACATGTTTTCCATTTCTAAGAAGAAATTTTAAGAACGTAAAGGTGTGATTCTAGAAGCTACTCAAATTATGACACATGTATTAACTAGATTCTACTAAATTATGAAACATAACTCCTTTCAAATATATACTATTTAATGTGCACCTCGCATTGAATTTGAGGTGGAAACGAGGATAGAGTAACATTTCTTTAACCATGACATGGTTAATAAATTTCCTCTGAATTTATAGGTTGTGGACTTCTTTATTCTCACTTTCCGCATTACCCTCAATCATAGAAAATGTCTTCCATACAATATGTTTCTTCATTATACAAACCTGACGTGCACAACCAAGGATATAGTCAACACTAAACTCATTCAACCCAAACCCCATTGCATCAAATATTTATTACTACTAAAGACATGAAGAGGGGTGGAAAATAACAAAATATAATTTTAAGGTGACTTCCAAGTGAAACAAAAATTTGGTGTATGAGAACCCCTAGTTTGTGGATCAAGGGACCCACCTTCGTGGAGTGATTTGACTACTAAGTCTACAAAGGTGTACATACTCTTACAAGGAAACACATGCTCTCAAATATTAGGCCTACTCAAGATGTACAAATATAGTTTTCTCTAATGTTAGAAAACCTAACACACCTATCCTCATAATGAAGTTGACAAATTTTGCTTCATTTGGAGTCATGTTTCTTCTACAACCGATGTTCAAAGAGTTGACCTTATTTATGGATAATTTTATACCACATTCATTGGCATGCTTCTTTAGAATGAGACTCACTATATAGAACTACCCATATTATCTTTATTGTGTTCCGTTATGTTGCAAGTATATCAATACAACATATAAATTACCTACTTGGTTCAGGTCTTCTTTACTAATATCAACAATTTGTTTGTCCTTGTCGGTATGAAAATTTTGAATAGCAACCTTATCAATTGGGTCTACGCAATAGAGGACTTGTAAAGTAACACATTATAGTTCAATTGTAACTTTATATGTACTATCAAGGTACATTAAATATGCATGTCATTTATGTGGAAAAGTGAAACCATACCTCAATATCCTTCTGCAATTGTTTTTCCAAAAATGGTGCACTCCTAACACTTTTAATGCTATTTGAAGCAATATAATAAATATCATTTTGTTTTTCAGCCATCTTTTCAATATAATCATCCAAGCTAATCATTTCCTCATCATGCATGGATGAGAAGAACTTTAAAATAGTAGAAATCTACTTGTGATTATTTGAGTCTTTGATACAACCCAATTTGATATGCTTTCCGGAGTTCTCCCATAATTTATTGTAATCCTACATTAATAATTCAAAATGATGTAAATTCCTTTTAAAAAAGCTTCAAAACATATTCACTCAATAAACATCAAAGAATATGATAGAAGACAATGCAAGAATACTTCAATTCCATTAAGCTAACAAGAATCAATCAACACTAATGTCCAAAACATGTTTTCCATTTCTAAGAAGAAAGTTTAGGAACATAAAGTTGTAAGGATTCTATAAACTATTCAAATTATGGCACATGTATTAACTATATTCTACTAAATTATGAAACATAACTCCATTCAAATAGATAATGTTTAATGCACACCACACATTCAATTTAAGGTGGAATCCGTGATAGCATAACAATATTTCTTTGACCATGACACGGTTAATAGTTTTCCTTTGAATTTGTAGGTTGTGGGCTTCCTTATTCTCACTTTTCATAGTACCCTGAATCATAGCAAATGTATTGCATAGAAGATTATTCTTCATTATACAAACTTAATATGTTAGAAAATTATATATTACAGAGCAATGGAACACATAAACTATTGTCGAAATATAAACACAGAAAACGCACAAAACAAGAGAGACACAGATATACATGGTTCACCCAGTTTGGGCTACGTCCACGGAGAGACAACTAGTCCTTCCTTTTAAATTATCCAAAAAACTGAAGAGATACAACCTACAGTAGATCCACTGTAACACCCTCTTCGCTCTTAATCTCCTCTCTCTTCCTCACTCAGCATACAAATCTATATAGATGCAATACAATTCCCTCATATATAGTGAGGGGTTTCCTTCTCAGGAAAAAAGCCCTAAACTAAACATAACGTCTACCATTAGATCATCCTCCTAATCCCCATAGTTAGGGGGGATCACGGCCCCGCCCCCCGAACCCCCGCGGGGGGAACAAGTCCCCCCCACACCCCCCCCCCACATGAGCAGTGTACAATCTTCCTAGGGTATACATCTAGCTGAAACCTTTGAGTACAAAATATAATCAGGCTCCACACCCAACATAATATGCACAAACAAGGATTTAATCACAACTGAACTCATTCAAACCAAAGCCCATTACATTAAACATTTATTACTCCTAAAGGAACGAAAGAAAATAATCACAATATATTGTATTTATACTTGTTGAAACTTAAAATGGCATACGAATTGATGAAAGAACAATATAAAATCCTTACCTGACTCTAAAACAAAATATTTTCCTTTTACAACTAAAACAAACATAAATATGTCATCCATATTTGTCTTCTGTAAACCCATGAAACACTTGGAAACCAAATTATTTCCAACATAGAGCTCATATTACTGCATGCATATCAATATCATTTAAAAATTACCAACTAATCTACATATTAGATCTTCTAATTTAACCTTATACAACAACATATTTGAAAATGAAGTTGTGAATGAGGAACTTACAATGTGACTTTCTTGAAGGATCTTTATGGATACAGTAAGAGGAAAATCATTTGAATCGACAACACATTTAACAAAGCTCGGATAGCATGGAAACTACATAGAGGTAGAACATATTTTGTTCAACATAACCACTAGATACCCTCAAATGAGCCTATAATTTTGGAAGAAACATTCTAGCAGAATCATTCCTAGAACTAGTGTTTGACCAAGGCTTCTGCATTTATTTTTCAGAAACATGCTTGTTAGCACCATACACACCCAATGGTGAAACTAGAAAACACAAGATTAACTTCAAACTTTCTAGGTGGGTTTCATCAATAGACATATTGACCACCATATCAATTTCTCTCTTGATAATATGTCTAGTTGTAGGTTTTCCATTTTCCAACTGAACCACAAAGTTGAAATATGTTTTCACAGTAGGAAAATCGAATAATAGGAATGTATTCTCTAAGCCCATAAGAAATGCATCAAGAATGTGATCACATAGTTCTCTTGATTTTGAATCAGATGGAGGTAACACCAAGGAATTTATGAAAGAAACATCATAATATCTTACTGAATTAGAGACTCCTATTAGAAATTTACCCACAGTTGATTGAACATTACATCCTAGCAGGGCTAATTTCCATCCATGTAGAAAAACAAGATGAACCCATCAATAATAAATTTTCTTGCAAGGTGTGCTTCAGGTTAATATAACTCAGATCACTTGCTAAAATATTGGAAAACAATTGTAGGACCTTTGTATTCACTAATTCATTATGGCATCCATCTAGCACTCGGGAGATCACAAGGTCAATTCCTGAAAGCTCTTGGGGGCAGGTCAGTAAATAGGCCGAGGGGTGTGACCCCCTTCAGGTTGTGTGTCCACCCTAGCATTGTCTGAACCTGGACGTAGCGAACCCACTGACCATGGGATTCCGTGAACCAGAAAGTAAAAAAAAACACATCAATTAAATGTAAAAATTTACTGTGGTCTCAAAGAAAATCCTACAGCTTATTGGATTGGTTCAACATTGATGAATCCTCAAATATATTTTCAGACATTATCATCATTATGATGTCAAGAAAACTATTCAAAAGAATTGAATCCACCTCAATCCCCCTAATGCACCCTTGCTCTGAAAAATTTCTTAATTGTATACAAAAATCCCACAAGAAAAAGGGTAGAAGACTCCATGGTTGCACTCCCTGAATAAACATGTGATGGTAATCCATGAAACAACTCAAACCAAAAAAAAATAGTTTCCCTATGTTTTGTTTGTTTACAACTCCTCTTAACTTTGTCACAGTTCCAAGTACAAACTCTATAACCCTAAAACTAGCTTCTAGCTTCCCCAACAACTCTTCTTACTTTGACTTGACCAAACCTTCCTGAAGTAGAAAATTTAGTGAAAATTTTTCATTACCATCACATCCTTTTCCATCAAGAACAAAAATTACAGCTTTTATCATTGCACCCACATGCATGCTTAAAAAGATGTCAATTTTTCAGCAAAACCTTGCTTTTCCATTCCCCAATGCACGAAAAACTAACTACTCACAAAGTGTAAGTAATGAAGTATATTTAGATGTATTCTCTATAAAAAAAACATCATCTCTTGAAATTGGACTCTTTCTCAGAGAAGCTTTCCACAGACATACCTAGAGTGATGATAAAACTAAAGACACCCATGCATTGTACCTTAAGAATCAACCCATTTCCTTTACACTATGTTCTTTGTATAATGTTTGAAGCTGAGACAATATATCTTCAACAATATTTTCAAAGTTGTGATAGATCCCCTATATGGCCAAAATGAACATTATGGAAAAGAATTTCACTAAAACCTATGAAGTATTCAGTTCCAAGAAACCCGTCTCTACCCAATTTAACACTCCATGGTACAACAACAACTAACTTAACATCAATATCAGATAGAGTGATCCATCCAAGTACAACATAATACCTTTGAAGTATATGATCATGCACTTAGGAAGCTTCCATACTCTTACACACATCCAAAATACGACAAATAACTAAATAGAGATTAGACCAATTTAAACCTAGATCCTAAATAATTTTGTGTTCTACAATACCCCAATTATGAAGCCCACTAACATCAATCAGTTGAGTAAATATATTAGCCATTCCTTTCTCTTTTGTGATTCTATGATTCACATTTATTACACTTTGTACCACATGATATACCCATGATTCCAAGCAACCAAATCCTGTGTGCATCCAAAAGGTGCCTTCTTATGTGATATGTACTAACTTATTTATTATATTGAACATCAAACAGGATGCGAAGGTTGAGTGGAGAATCATAAGTTGGAGAATCAACATCAATCTTGAAATGAGAAAAGACTAGCAAGCTAATTTCAGGCCTATTGAGTTCCAATGGAGGACAACTTACATTGCTGAGGGCTAAAAAATACATTGCCATTTTGATTTTTTCAACCACATTCGAAAAATGAAAAACCATGACAAGAACTTCCAAATAAAATAGGGATGGAAGACCTGCACATAATTCTTGCATATTTAATCACACTAAATATGTAGCTTTCACTTTCTAAACAATAAAACCTATGTAGCCGTTCCACATTTTAAATCTCAAAGAGTCATCACCCAAATAGAACCATGTGGTTTCCTTATAATAAGAATGTGAACTACAAGAACAAGAGCATCACTAGTATGAACAAGCCTTCCATCATCTAGCTTTAGAACTTCATTTACTATGTGTTCTTCAAATTGTTTTCACAAGGCATGCCTCATAACAAGTTCATGTAATAGGTTAAGGCATGCTTTGTGAAAATGTTCAAGGAAGTGTTTTCCATAAGGTACATTGAAGAAGCCACCCCTTCCATTCCTTTATCAGCAACTCAAATCTCTTATTGTAACATTTGTGAAAGAGCACTAGAATTCTCTTCATTAAGTTGGTAACATGCTTCTTTGTAGATAGAAGAATGTCAATCTAGAGAAAAATGCACTCTTTAAGAAAGCTAAGCACTTCAAAAACTCCTTGTAAAGGTATATTGGAGTCAGAAACAATATCATTTTTCAGGTAGGGATGTTCATGTCTATTAGATGTAGCTACTTCGCTTCAAGCCTCTTAAAACTAGTCTCCAAAGAGTGCATCATATTCATGACCACTTGGAGACTCTGCATCATTTACTCGCAGCCCATCCTTGCTAGATGTTGACAACAAATTATACCTCCTAGGCCTTGTTTCTACTCATTGTGCATGCAAATAACTTGCAATTGCTATTAGATCCTCTAGCCAATGATATGTTTGTGGAAATATAACACAGTTGATTCTCCTTGTTCCACTCACCAGTTAATGAAAATGTTGTGAGCGAAGGTTACAGAACAAAACAGTAAAAGTTTAGTCTACAATTCCATTTGCTTCATGAAAAACTTGGCTTGTGTGTTTCCAATAATTTTTTTTACAGGTTCGTGATCCACTATCTCAAGAAAATATCAAAATCTTAATAATAATTGTAGGCTTGTAAACCAAAGGAAGCTTTTGAATAGTATTTCGTATCTCATACCTCCACATTCATCCATCCAATATTTCCAATAAAGCCACAAGATTAAATGTGCATATGTTCTCAAAAATGGTAATGTCCAAAAACCACATCATGAACAAACAACAAGAAATTTTCCAAAATAGGTGACATTTAATGATCTAGATTGTTCTCCACATCCATAGGATCATGTTTGATAGTTTCAAAGCTCATCTTAAAAAATCTAGGAAAAAGGCTAGCCACTTCACTAATATTTACCAATAATTGGTTCCATGATACAACAAAATTGGTTGCCTCTGTAAGGCTAGAAAGTGCAAAAATTTCTAAATCGAACACATCAGAAACCCTTACTACAATTACTGGTTTGTAATCTCCTACTTGTTCTTTGCATTAACAAGTTATTTAATTTTATAAACATCAATGTAAACACTATTGTAGCCTACATAAATACACATAGCATGAACTGAAATAAAATGAGACAATAACATAAGGGACACCATTATTTTTGGACAATCGTCCCTAGAAAAACCCAATCTGGGAAAACTAGTGTAGCATATAGAGGGTTTCTATTATTATCAATATTCATGAATACAACTAGGGTGCCAGAAATGGGTCACCCAATAGATAATATCCTTGGTAGTAGTACCTCTATCTGGAGACAGATATTCTGGAAAATTCAGCAAACAAATGATCAAACCTCACAGTCACTCTAGTTGTTCCCTATGCTAGACAATGACGGCTTCTCCAAGCACTACGTTGCAACTGTGTCACTTTTTTATGAGCTATGTCACCCCGCTAGAGAGTCTCCCTTGATTATAAATACAATGTTGATGATATTCCCCTTCTCTACCACACAGAATCTCCCTAGTGTTGCCTCTAAGGGCCAACATTAGCTTCTATGGCTTCTGCATCACGTGCATCAACCCTTTGTGTCAACTTCTACAACATTTGCGTTAGCCCTTCTAAGCCCTGCATTGTGTCTCCCAGTGCTTCTCTACATCTCTGCTATCTATTCTTCGGTCTCAGATGAAAATCCCTTTCTGAACTTCCCCTCACTGCAACTTTGATCACTAGCTCGATTTCCTCAACAAACCTCACCCCAAAAAATTGAACTTTATGATCTCTTGCTATATCTCCAACTGACCCTCAAGCCTCCTCTTATACTTTTCCTATTGAGTCTTCAATGGCCGAGATTAAGTCCCTAATCAATGACTAAGATTAGAATTAGATTGATCCTCGTCACTTAGAACTTTTTCACCCATATTTTTTTTTTTTTTTTTAAAGTTCGGTTGCTATGTATTATATTATGAAAAAGTTCCAGGATTTAGAATCCCCTGGTACATAATATTTGCAGATTGTCTATGATCAAGAGGTTTACAAAAAGAGACTACCTCCTTGATCCTTACTTTGCTATTTTTGCTACTATCCGGAACGGAGCTACTATAGATTCTAATGAAGGAAAATAACAAAAAGATGCATTTGTGGTTCATTCAGTCTATCATGATGTGTTGAATGTGTCTTGCTGCCGATTCCTCTGGCTGGTCATATTTTACTTCTTGCTTCACGCTGGAGGAGCTGGTGGCAATGGCGTTTTTATTTTCCATCATGAACTTGAGGATGGATATTGATTCTTCGGCATGGGCACAACGGTTGGTGACCTATCTGAACTGCTCCTGGAGGGAAGCTGCTTTATGCATAAACAGCTGCATTTCTGCTTTATATTTCTCTGTGTTAATGCGGTCCTGATCGAAAATCCTTCTGCTCTGCTCGTGCAGACGTCTGTCGTGTTCTTCAACTCTTGCATCCAATAATCTTTGCTTGTCTTCTAGAGTGGCTTGCTGAGTCCTAATTTTCTCCAACTCATCTTGCAAATCAGCACAGTGGAAACAGTCCTCACTGCGCGCCATAGTAGGAGGGATATTACAGAGAGAGTAGTAGGTGAAGACAGAGGCAAGGAGAGTGGGAATATTAGAAGCGTTGAAGGCTGAACTGACAAGATAACAGGTTCTGAGGATGCTGGCAGGGGAGTAGGTGAGGCGCTTATTCATAGTACCCGTTCCACTTGAAGTTTTATAGGGGGAATCACTGCGCGAGGATGAGGAGATAAAGCCCAGGTGCTGGATATTAGAATAGAGAGTGAGATAGAAGAGCTTTGAGAAGCAGAGGAGGGAGGGAGCGGAAGTGATCTAAGGAGGGGATGGAGCTATGTTGAGATTAAACCCACTGCACGATTCTGAGATGCTCAGGTGCCGGATGCTGAGAAAAAGGGTGGAACAAGGGAGATGCGGAAAGGTTCGAAGGGTGAATACGGGGCTGTAGTGAAGAGGGGATGAGGCTAAGGGTGCAGAGAGGAGAGTTGCAGGGGAAGATGCCTTGCTGAGCCTGGCTTTGGCGTTCTTGTAAATCACAGTTGCAATGATTAGTATGAGACTGGACTGTGAGTAAAGAGACAATACCAGAAAGGCGTCCCGCTTGTAGCTCTGATGAAGAACGCTTGCTCATGCTTGTAGCTGCTGCACTGTCTCTTGATCGCAATGGGCGATGTTCTAGTTGCTGGGCGCCTCATTTATAGATTGGATCAGGCGGTGGTCGGATTCCCAAGCAAGATTCACCATCATGAGGGGGATGGTGGAATGCTCCAAATCTCTCAGAGAATCCTCCTTTGCTGAGTCTTTTTTCCTGGTGCCGGCGTTGGAGTGATTTTTGCTGTCTGTTGGCAGGTGATTGCTTCTGTCAAGGATCGATTGAGGCTACTTTTGCGTGCTACGAGTTCTGCGATATGTCCTTCGCCTGGGAGGTCCATGCCCCTCACACGTTTGTTTGACCAAACGCTGATGGGTTGTGCTATGATTTTTCTGCTTCATGGCAGGGGATGAAAACTATCTATGTCATTGCATCTTAGCGCTCCTGCCTGCCTTCCCACTGCATTATTCGCGCACTTGTCTGCTTCACTGTTTAGAGTGCGGAGTATATGATAAAACTTAATGAACTCAAAGTGTTTGAGGAGGAGCTTGATGCACTCTATATGTTGCTGGAGATTGTTGTTAGGGGATCGTTGATTAAAGGTCATCAAGCGAATTATGATTGCCGAATCCCCAAAAACTAATACCTTTTTAATGCCCAAGCTCTTTAATTGAATTAATCCTTGATAGAGAGCTAAAGCCTCTGCATTATTATTTGTTTTTTCTCCAAGGCTCCATTCATAACTATATATGTTGTCCCCTGATTCATTCAAAATTACTCCTCCCACCCCTGCTTGTCCTGGGTTGGATTTTGAAGCTCCATCGAAGAATAATGTTGGGTAGTTGTTGCTTTGAATCCACCTCTTGTAATCCTGGGCTGGTAATCTGATTTCCCACTCCTTGACTTGAGTTTGCTGCTGCCTTCCTGTTCTCTGAGTCTCCTGATGTTGTCTTGGCCATTCCAGTATGTGACTAATGATTATTCTTTCCTCCATAGAGTAGTCTTTTGATTGTATTTTTCCTTTACACTTGGCTGCTATTGCCTCTTGTGCCAGGATGTGGGCTTTGTTGCATGTTATTTGTACACTGCTCTCTTTGTTTTGAAAGATCTTTTTGTTCCTTGTTAGCCAAATTCTCCAAAGTAGAGTGTGAGGAATGGTGTCCCAGATTCTTTTAACAATCCTACTCCTTTTGTCTTTCCATGGGCATATCTTTTTCCATTCATATATGGTATCAGGAATGTTGTGTTGAGATTGCCAGTTTATTTGGCCCAAGGAAGAAAATTTGATCCAACATCTCTTGGCAAAGGGGCAATCTAAGAATAGATGTTGAATTGTCTCCTCTTCTGCGCAACAGTTGGGACATCTGGATGGACCGTTGATCCCTCTCTTGCTTAAGTTTTCTGCTGTGAGTACTTTTCCTTTTAATAACAACCAGATGAAGAATTTGACTTTGGGAATGGCCTCTGATTTCCAGATGATCTTCCAATGGTTCCAGATGGGGATCTGGTATATGCTATTACAGATGTAGTGGTGCCCAGACTTGATGGAGTAGCATGAGCCTGTGGGGTCCCATCAAAATCCATCTGCTGCTCCTTTTTTTGTCGGGGCTCGGTTTTGAAGATTACCTTTGAGAGCTTTGAGACTCGCTTCTAATGCTAAAGGTATGCCTGGGAATTCCCAATCAGTCCAGGCACCTATGTCCACATCCCATTGGTGAGCTCCAGTATTTTAGCAATAATGCTACAACTCCTGAGGCTTCCTGTCTCTCATTTTATCAACCCAGTTGTTCGTACAAACTTGGAAGCGACGGTGCTATATGCACAAGTACTAGATCTTGTCGCAGCTGTCACTTGGTCAGCTGGCACAAGTCTGTTAGGGCTCAAGCCAACTTCTATAGGCTTACAGAAGAAGCTTTATCAATGATGGACGAAAGCTAGCTCGAAGGAGACTAAGCTAATTGACAAAAATGAACTAAAAGTAATTCAACGCATGTAACACTAGGAAACCCTAATTTGGACTAGTCTAACCTCTATGATGCAATGAAGATGAGTAATACTTCTACCAATGCTGCTACTACATCTAACAAGTGGAAATGCATGGATCTACACTACTGACATTATCAAGGACATGTTTTATACCTTTTCATTAAGTAGGTGGAGTGATGGTGCTTTGTTTACTTATTAGGGTTTGATTGTGCAGATGGGATGGAGAAGGAAGGAAAGCGTGGGACAGGTTGGGGAGGCTAAGTGAGGTCCCTATGGACCCTTGGCATCCATCCACAGAGGTGTCCCACGTGTAGAAGCTCAGCAACCGCATGGAAGACCTCCTACAGGATGTCTGCAGGGGATTCTACAGGAAACTCAGGGTTTTCTACAGGATGTCTCTGAATTGCTACAGGATATCTCTGAATTGCTACAGGATGGTCGACCGTGGAGGACTGAGGTGAGGAAACGGTGATGGACGGGTAGGAAGGGATGTGAGAGGGATGGATCAGGCTGGTGATGGCTTGGGAATGGAAGGATGAGATGGAAAACAGGTGGAGGGAGCGTGTTGGAGTGATGGACTTGAAAGGTCAAGGAATGAGACTAAGAAAGGATTAGGAGATGGTTTAGGAATGGGCAGAACGCGGTGAAAAGCAAAGAAACATGGTTGCATGCAAGGTTAAAATAGAAAAGATGGTAATGAACGAGATGGAGAAGAGTGTAAATGAAACAAATGACTGAAACTGTTGATCAAACCAAGAAAGCATCAACCTACGCTAAGTATACTATGATTTTATTGAACAGTGATCCAAAACGCAAGGAGGAATACGTATGGCACTGTGCTGAAGAGATGTGTGGTTCGTATAAATGACAAGGAAGCATCTAAATCCAAATCATAACTGTATCAACCAACTCATGCGTGTTTTTGGTGGTCTGCTATGGACTACACCCCAACCTTCAAACGAGATGGCAGTGAGCCTTAACAAACGATTTTTAATGGAGCTCCAATGGATGTCACGTATCATGTGCTATGCTAACCAAGTGAAAGTGACTGAACCATAAATAAAATCTATCTAACTCATAAGAAAATCAAATTACAAGACTACCATTCAAATTGCAAGTGCAAACGAAACTCAAAGTGCTGGGAAAAGAAATAGAACAATACTACAACAGAGGGGATCTATGGCTCTCAGGTTGGGCCCTAACCTGAGAGCTATAGTCTCCTAATAAAACTCAGGAATCGATCACAAACTGTCCGCTTTATTCATAACTCAATGTCATGCCAAACTGGTTTACAGAAAAAAGGAAAACAAACTGGACTAATTCCAAGATGATATGCTTAACCCAAAAGATTCAACAACCTATCTAAGGCTACGGCCTCCATATTTATACAAAAAAGATGATGATCCGCCAAGTAGCCTTGATTCTAGGAGCTCGGCTGTCCACTGAAGTTTAACTGCGGATTTGTGAGGCAGTCAACAGTTGATGACTACTGTTCCTGTAGGACAGCTGGCTACTTCTAAGGCTCGGAGGGGAGATTGATAGGAGCTCAGAGTTCTCGGTGGGAATCACGAGGACTGTCCCAATACTGTGGACATCCTTCCACCAAATTAGCAGTGCCACCTTATGTCTCCTTACTCCCTTTACGTTGTCTTTTGTTCCCCTTTCCATGCAAAAACCTGGAATCACAATGCATTAGTCACGTGGGTAAAGTGTCTAACCTTCCTCCTACAAACAACACGAAATAACTAAGAAATGCATGCATAAGCAAAGAAAGATGAATGGTTTGAGCAAGTAAAGTAGGCCAAAATGAGCCCGAATTGTACCAAAATTGGGGCTCATCACATCCCTCGGCAATGGCCTTCCTTTCTGCTAACATACATCACATGCCTTGCAATATGATTTTGAATCCTGATGAAGGGTTGGCCACCATAACTCGACGCATAGAATCTTATGCATGGTTTCTCTTCTCGCATATTGTACTCCCGTGACAACCCCATGAGCATCTTTGAGGATGCTACCTCGTTCAAATTTAGGTACATACCTTTGCAGTATTTCATCATTCCCCATCTTGTATATATGTACCCAACAATGACAAAAAAGACTACCGCGTACACCACTAACTATTTTGGTGCAGTTCCAGTTGTCAGAAAGTGAATTATATCTTCAAAATGTCCATCCACTATGTGCATAACAAAAAGCTATGTGTCGAGTAACCCTTCCTCCAAATTAGTAAGTTCTTCCACAGTCTGAATGCACAGGAGGTGATCCGTTCATGCGTTCAATCGTCTAGGCTTCACAGCAACTTCAAAATCATATTATTGGAATAATAAAATCCATCTACAAATGCGTCTCCCAAAAACAAGCCTATTGACCAGGTTCTTTAGGTGGAGTGATCTATATACATCTTAAAGTGGCCTCCTAGCAAGTAGTGTCGATACTTCCAGAGCGCATATACCATAGCTAGTCCCTCGTGCTTAGTGACGGAATAGTTCTTCTCGTCTTTAGATAATCTGCGACTGGAAAGCACAATAGGGTTATCCAAGCCTTCTCCACTATCCTACATCAGTACTGCCCCCAGTGCTATACACGATGTGTCGACATGTACATGCAACCCTTTCTTCCAGTTTGAGAAGACTAGAATCGGTGCAGTAACCATTTTTTCTTTCAATATATCTAGGATTTTCTTACAATCATTGTTCTAGTAGAGTGTGACATCCTTCTTCAACAATTTTTCCATCGGCAGGATGATCTAGCCATAGCCTTTGATAAAAAATTTGTAATATCTTGTATGTCCCAAAGTGGTGCACAGTTGTTTCACACTTATCGGTGCTTCTAAGTTCATAATCACTGTCATCTTCATGGGGTTCCCTTCTTTACAAACCACATGCCCCAATAGGTTCCCAAAAGGAACGAGGAACGGTCACTTTTTTAGGTTGAGCGCGATTTGGCATCTTCGGCAGGTATTTCGCATCATGCACAAGTTCTCTACATGGCACCTAACCAGCCCAAATATAGTCCAGTCATCGAAATAGGCCTCCAAGAACTTATGAATATATTCCCTGAATGCAACAACAAACACGCACGAAAAGATAGCAGGGGAGTTCTTCAATCCAAACAACATGACAATATATTGAAAGCAACCCCACTAAGTCATGAAGGTTGTCTTGCTACTATCCTACTATGCGATTTTGATCTAGTGCTACCCTGAGAACTTGTCAGTGGAAGAATATGCTTCCTGACCTCCTACATTGTCCAAGACTTCATCCGTGAATGGAGTTGGGAATGGATCATGCACACAAGCGTCATTCAATTTTCTGAGATCCATGCATATCCTTATCTCTTCCTTCTTCTTCTGCTCTTGTACCGCCATTGGGCTTACCCAATTGTATTCTTCCACGTGCTTAATGATGCCTACTACGAGCATTTTGTCTAGTTCTACGTAGACCTTCTCATTGTATTTTGGATTTAAACGGTAAGGCCTTTTCTTAACTAGATCCATGTTGAGATTTAACTTAATCTTCATTACTCCTAAATCTCCAAATACTCCTTTCAAATTTGTAAAATTGGTCGAGAATAAGTACTGATATTTGCAAAGTAATTCAACAACCTTATCTGCCATCATGTTGTCCCAGTATTCTCTGATCTTCACAAATATAAGTTCTTCCTCCATACCAATGTTTACCACCTTAGTTTTCACTAGCACGGTTATTTCAGGGTTCTCAATCTGTGGTCTGTGAACCTCATGGTGGCCTTTTGTTTCTGGAATGTTAATACTCATGGATACTCATCCTCCTCTTCAAAAGTTATATTATAACATTCCAACGTGTGACTCAACTGAGTAGCCCATTCAGGCTAAATCAATTCTACCAGATCCTGTGGTATCCTAAAGATGGCTGCTTTTTCCTCTTGTAGTGCTTCATCAATACTATCCCACCCATCCTCAAAACTGAAGGTCATTAAGGACCCTTTGCATAAGATATCACATTCACTTCTCCCATGGTGGAGCTTTGTTTCTACATACTAGTTCATTGGTATAACATCTAGGGTACGACAAAACAGGTGAACCCATTCAAGTTGTGGCTTTTCTCCATAGGCCTACATCCACTTGGCTAGATGTGCACGCAGATCATCCTGCCCATCATACTTATCTATCAATTGCACCTTAGGATTCCCAAATAATGTGTGCATCATTCTCCTACATTCACGACAATCATCAAAGCTTCCTTTGTGAGTACCCCACCATCTTGCGGGCGTAGCATGTGGTACCTAGTCCAAGGCATGGAAGCATTACTTTTCTAGCACCTTCGTTTCAAATGCATCCAAGAAGGTATATACCTCATTTAGACAATCATAAGTAGGAAGATCTCTTATTTCTGTTGACACACAGTGCAGCAACCTTGTCATCATATTGCAGTTCAGCATAATTTCTTCATGTAATTGATTTTTCTATTGTTCTACTTCGTCGTTGAAATCTAAAGTGTAGAAACTCTTGCACTCCCATGTAATCCACCCATCCATGGTGGGATTCACCCGGTCATGGTCTCATGGCTGTTATCTTGTAGATGCAGTCCAGACCATCATTACTTTCATAGTTGTGCACCGGCTCCGTATAGCGCAATCCTTGAACAATGTTTAGGGGTATAATTACGCGTAGTGACTTCTTTTCAAAGACCATTTTTCGATTTTTTAGATTAATTACCCCATTCATATTAGTGGCCTAGTCAATTCCTAGGAGCGTGGGTTAGTAATTGTTGTCATCAATAATCTCTATCACTTCGAAATCAAATAGCACACTCGCTCCTTCAATATCCACAATTATTCCATATAATCACCCTATGGGTATTATTTTCTACTAGTTTTCCATGCTTAGCTGAATGTGGGACCACTACAACGTAGGTCTTCCTATTCGCTCCCATGTCTATTTTGGTAAAACATTCGCATCTAATCCCAAATCCAGGATGGCTTGATCCCTCTCATATTCTCCGATCTATGAGTTTAGCCTCATTTCTCGTCACGTCCTTGTCTTATGCTTTCCAAACTTTCGGACTACATACGGCTCTCTTAGCATGATCCTAACGCATTTGTTGATGAGTTTCTATAACTCTTTCACAACCTTACTGTCACGCAGTAACTTCATGCAAGTTTCTAAGAACGTTGTCCGCATAGATGGGTTCATTTTTGGCTCTGATTTATCTTTGCTCCCTAAAGTGGAGGCATCTTGGATGCTCTTCTTAGCTTCCATGAAGGTTTCCCGAGTGTGCTCCAAACCAAACTGTGCTTCTTTCACCAGAGATTTGTGAACCCAATCACTATCTTCTGGCTATTTTCCTTTGTCATCTCTCATTACAATTCCACTTCGGAGCATAATGTTCACATTCAGATCTTCCACGTGTGGCTCAGACCTCATCATCTGTAGATCATGAGTTAGGGGAAGCGGTAGCACTCTTTTATTCCATATCCTAGCTATCAGCATATGACAATCTTCTATCTCATGGTCAAACAATGTGCAATAAAAACATGACGGGCACGTTGGATTCATGCAATCACGGGCATAATGTCTTCTCCCTCTACAATTATAGCAAATCAACTATCCCCGACCTCTTCCAGGTCCTCGTCCACCTCAACCTCATCTACACCCCTAAAATCCTATTCATGTTATTCCTTCATTCTGGTCAAGAGGCTGCATTTCGGCCTAAACTCAGTAGGTGGGAGCTTTATCCATCATCTACTCATAGCTTCTGCAAGTGCACTCATCATATCCCACTGACCTACAAAAGTTGCAGAACAACTATTGTGAATTTTTTGTATACTTTTGTAACAAGTGATAATTGTCTGTGGCATGTTCTCCAACTATTTGATAGATAATGCACCACGAAGCAGGTGCCACACTAGGTCCTTCTAGAGCTCCAAGCCTTAAAGGCATCAGTCCTCCTCCTACAAGATAATTTGTAAAAACTGGGTAGTGGTCTTTGAATTGTCCCTGACTCTTGCATTTCACACACCATACTTCCTCGCACACTTCTGGTTGAACCATCCTATCCTGTTTTGGACTCCACATCTCAAGGCATGGATTCTTTAGTTGCACGTGGATCTGTTGAACTCCTAGGTTAGGATACTACATTATGGTCTCATGTAACCTCATAGCAATCTTTAAGGTCTTTGCATGAGTCGTTATCTTCTATTGTGACAACAAACTCCTTAAACGTGGTAGTAGTGAAGCTAGAAACCACTTGCGATGTTGTCCATTCATCAGATTCATATTGGCTTCGCGAATCATACATTTCAGCCTCTAATCCGCCTCCCAAGAAGTCTCTCCTGGTAGCATCATAATCTCTTTAAATCCATTGATCAACTACCCTTCAGATTTAGGCCTAATAAATTCTCTATTTAGCATTGCTTGGATATCCATGACTCTCGCATTTGGGTTATTGTTGAAGTACATAATATACCAGGTCAGCGCATGATCTTGCAGGGAAATAACCAGTGTCACCTTATTTATATGGTCATCTGTATCACCTTATGCTTCCCATACAACCCTTACAATGAACCAGAATCGGTATGGATCCTCATTTCCCAAACCTTTAAACACGGGAAACTTCACTATTTTCGCCATATTGAATTTTTTTGGTGGTGGAGTTGGTACGGGTGAAGATGGAGGTGATGGTGGTGAAGTTGGCGATGGTGTGGGTGGAGGTGGTATTCCAGAATTCTTTGCCTTATGAGATGGATGGAACTTTGCAGTGAGACCTTCACAAGCTCTTCCTCATCCACTAGTGGAAGTGAAATCAAGGGGCTATTTTCTAGTCCCTTATTTCCTTCATTCCTGTAAACCTTTCCACTTTGCGTAGCTCGAAACATCAAGGTAACTGCATAACCCTCTTTTCGCACAATAAAATTTTAATACAAGTAATCAAAGAATTTATGTACTTACATCGTGGTTCTTTGAGAATGCGTCGATCTACCTCACTTTAGCTAACTAAGGTATCAAATGAAAACTCATTAAGAAATCCTCCTATAACATGATCGAGCCAATGATTAATAGCACACATGATCGTATCCTCCAATGCTTCCAACATTCGTACTAACTCTGGGATCCACACAATAGGACCATCAAGTTCCCACCTTCCTTGGCTATCTGCTAGCTTCAAGATCCACTCGTATAGCTTAGTGGGGAAGGACGTGAGAAATATTTTTTGGATATCCATTTATAGGTATCTATCTAGCCACTCTTCTTTCGACAATCACAGATTTATGTTCTCCTACATTGCAAAATTGTGAATTCTTCTATCGAACCAACCTTCAATTTATTTCTTAGTTGGATTCCAATGATATGACATCAGACATCTCTATGCAGATTCCAGTCTCAGAAATGGAAGCATTTGTTCACTTATGGGGTCCTGACCCATGTTCGGAGTTAAAATCCCTACACTACTGGCCCTTTTAGCATCATCCCACGGAACACAGACTGAAGTCTCACCCGAAGCAGTTTGGGGGGATGCTGGAACCAAGTTTTCGCACCATTGAGATGTTCGTGACGTCGGTTTAGTCCAACTATGCCTACCTTGATGCAGGTCACTTTGCACACTGTTCCAACCTTCAGTACCTTCTCGATTTGTTACAATCATCTTTTGTGTAGCTCTAACCAACGGCTGAGACGCTTTCGTGCTACTATGGCAGTGAACTACACTATTTCCAAAAACTACACTATGTATCTTACTTATCTTCTTAACAGATCTTAGTTAAATTCGCACAAATAGATATTCTATTTTGCATTCACTTAATCAATAATATTATACACATTTTCAAATAATATAAGTAGTATAAGTGAATTTCATGCCCAAGATAATAGATGCATTAAACAAGAAATAAATACACAGAAATGATGTTAGGTCCCTATACTACTAGTGTAACCCCTTATTGTTATTAGTAAAACCCCATTATTATATTGTTGTGCCCATGTAGTCCACATATTATTATTATTGTACCCCATAGAAGCCCACTATTTTTATTATTGTACCCTTACATTATTATTGTTATGTCGACTCTAATTATATTATGACCCCTTATACTCCTATATATAAAAAGGAGGCCTTGTCATTTATATCATCCAAGAATTATTCATTTGTGTAATGTAAAGGAGGTTGCCCCTCAAAGAGACTTATTTGTAAGGTGTTTATCTATATTTTCTATCTTTTTGTGAGCTGATTCCATAACATTTGGTATTAGAGCTTTGGATTCTAGGGTTTTTCTTCTCTAAACATGGAATTCTAGAATTCTCGCTATAACATTTCCTCTTTAAAGTTTCAGAAGCTAAAACCAAAATCCATTTGAGAATAAATCGGTCTAAACCTCGGGTCCAAATTTGAGATCTTGTTTCGCTATGTTTTCAGAGATACTATCCAAGACATTTAGGGTTTCGGAAGGCTCTCGAATTTCATTCTAAATAGGTGACCTTGGGAAATTTCTCATAACTATCTCTCTAAGCATTAGATTGAAATTTCGTAAGAAGTTACAAAAAGAGGATGGACTATATCTTTTTGTGTATACTTTTTAGATTTAGTGTTGAAAATAGTGACACGGGGCACTTCATAGAAGTTTTCCCTTCTAAAAAGGTATATAATCAGGTCACCTTGGGAGATTGTGCATAACTCTTTCTTGGAGAATCGAATTTCGATCGAACTGGTGGCATTGGAAAAAGGACGTAGAGGGCTACTGTAGGTCATGATTTTAGGACTGAAATGTATGAAATTACAAAGTTACAGTTGTTTCAAGATCGAGCTCATAAAATCAAGAAAAAGCAATATGAGGAAGTTTGATGGCAAGGATCCGGTAAATTGGATACTACAAATGGAGCAATATTTTGATCTATATGATGTGCAAATATTACAAAAGTTACATATTGCATCTTCATATTTAGAATCGTATCAATTTTTATGGTATAAAGAGATTTTTTCTCATAAAGTACTTGTTACTTGGTCAATTTTCACGGAGGAAATGATAGCACATTATGAGGATACAAAGAGAAACACCTTCTTTAGCCAATTGATAAATCTTCAACAAAATTTTTAAATGGAAGAGCACATTGAGGACTTTAAAGAATTGAATCTAAGGGAAAATTATATTCCAGAGAAGTAGAGGATTGATGTCTCCATGAGGACTTTAAAGGATAACATTCAACATGAGGTTCATCTTTGGGAACATGATTCATTGGAGAAGGCATTTAGGTTGGCAACAAAAGTGGAAAGAAAAATTATGGAAACAAGGAATTCTACCCCTCACAACTATAAATATGGAAGTGTTGTTTCTCCTAGCCTTTCGGAACCTACAAGGTTGACACCACAATAGCTAAAAGAAAAAGGAGAAAAAATACTTTGTTACAATTGTGATAACAAATACATTAAAGGTAATAAGTGTGCTGAGAAGAAATCGTTTTACATTGATTGTGAATAGGAGGAATAAAATGATCAAGAAATGTCAAAGAAGAGGATATACACTAGGAACCAACCCTAGAGAAATAAGGAATGAATCCAACCATATCTTTGAAACCATTGGCAACAATTACCACTCCTCAAACTCTCAAGATAGAAGGACATATCAAGAAGAAAAAGGTTTGAGAACTAAAAGATCACATTGAGAAAGAAGAAATGAATCTGACCATATGTTGTAATTCATTGGCCAGAATTACCACTCCTCAAACTATCAAGATAGAAGGACATATCAAGAATAAAAATGTTTAAGAAGTGAAAGATCACATCGAGCATCAAGAACTAAATCCAACCATATCTTATAATTCATGGGAAGAAATCAACACTCCTCAAAATCTCAAGATAGAAGGAAATATCAAGAAGAAAAAGGTTCATGTAATGAAAGATCACATGAAGCATCAACAACAAGTTCTCAAGCTTTTAAAGTATAACGCCACTATGGTGCAGAATCGAATGAAACAACAAGCATATCAATATCACAGTGAAAGATGTTTTGATGTAGGAGATTGGGTATTTCTATGGCTACATCTCAAGCAAGCTATTTATGAGAAGGAAATGTTGGAAATACTACATGCACTTAAGAAATGGTGACCTTACCTAATGAGAAGACACTTCAAGATAAAAATGGATCATGATAGTCTGGAGTACTTTTTAGAGAAAATATTATCTTTAGAAGAATAGAAAAAATGGGTCACAAATATGTTGGGTTATGAATTTGAAATCATCTACAAAAAGGGCAAGAAAAAGGTTGTTGCAGATGCACTCTCAAGAAAGGATGAGGATGTGGAAGCATTGTTTTGTGTAATTTCTATTATCCAACTAGATTGGATAAATGAAGAAAGGGATGAATGGAATAAGGATGAAGAGGTGTGGCCAGTCATTCAAAAGTTGTATAACATCCCAGTTCAAACAATATTTCTAGAACTTGATGAGGAAGGAAAAATCATATTGGAACCTAGAGTAGACATAAAAACAAGAACCTAACAGCTACGAAATCGATCAATTTCATAGTGTCTCATCAAGTGGAAGAACTTACCCTCTAAATATTCCACATGGGAGGACAAGAATTTTATACAAAAGCATCAAGAAATAATCAAGCGTTGAGGACAACACTCTTTGAAGAAGATGGGCATGTTAGGTCTGTATACTACTGGTGTAACCCCTTATTGTTATTAGTACAACCCCCTTATTATATTGTTGTGCCCATGTAGTCCCCATATTGTTATTATTGTACCCCATAGAAGCCTACTATTGTTATTATTGTTCCCTTTATGCTTGCTCTGATTATATTATGACCCCTTAGACTCCTATATATATAAAGGAGGTCTTATCATTTGTATCATCCAAGAATTGTTCATTTGTGTGATGTAAAGGAGGTTTCCCGCTCAAAGAGGCTTATTTCTAAGGTTTTTATCTATATTTTCTATATTTTTAAGACCTAGTTTCATAACAAATTATAGGAAACTTCTCTTTATTAGTACTTCCAATCGTTAAAAACTTGACTTGCCCTATGCACTCAGCTACAGTGGTCCACGCACTCAGCTATAGACCACTAGGCCACTATGCACTTAGCTGTAGAACCTTCTCCTACACTATGACCCAAAAATAGACTTTACACTTCAAATCTATCTCACACACATCATATGTTATTCATTTTCATTATGCTCTCAAACTACTTAGAACCTCACTTTATTTATATAATCACATGGTCCATGAACCATGGGTAGATCTCTCCAGCTAACATTACAATAACAAAATTAAGGATGAACAACCCTATGACTCTTTAACAAAATACACACTCTGCGCCCACAAAATGTAGAGTCTTTACATTGGGATTACGATTATTGACCAAAATATGGGCTCTAAGCCCCAAACCTTCCCTTGGGGGATCTCGCACCCAACACCCACACCTTGCCCAAAAGTAGCAACATCCAAGTCATTGTCAATTCAATCCTTGGTAGCACCATCAACAATATATCCCCATCCTACAATTGCCCTAGATATTTATTCTACCATATCTCCTCCTCCTAAAGTCACTACCCCATCAAAATCAACTTCATCTCCCACAGATCCAACTCTATGATCTAGCCACTTTTCTTGTAATTCCCTACCTGATCCTATGATGCTCATTTTAACTAGTGTTTAATTGGCCAGAAAATATTGACTTGTAATTATTAAGTAATATGTGTATATACCTACACCTATGAATCTATAATTTTATTTTATCGATATGAATTTTATATTTGTTATTATTCCATTCTCAAGGTATCTTCTCAAATTTGCTTTTGGATAAGATATGGTCTTCTTTAATTTATTTCTAAATTAAATATCCATATTCCAATTCCCAAGTCTTATTCTCAATTTTACTTTTGGATAACATATGGTCTTCCCCAATTTATTTATAAATTAAATATCCATATTTCAATTTGCATGGTATCTTCTCAATTTTACTTTTGGTTAAGATATGGTCTTCTGTAATTTATTTCTAATCCAAATATCAATATTTCAATTCTTAAGGTTTTACAAGTTTTCTTCTCCAGTTTAATTATAAATTAAATATTAATATTCCATTCTCAAGGTGTTTTCTCAAATTTATTTCTGGATAAGATATAGAAAGGAAAAACAAGGTCATTAAATTTAAAAGATGGTGGTTAGTTATGGAATTAATGGTAATTCATTGAGGTGATGAAAGGGAGAGACATAAAGGGAATGAGGATGAGATGAGAAGGGCGAGACCCTTGTTCTTTATTTTGGAATTAGAGGATTTTATTTTGGGAGGAGGAATGTGGAGAAGGAGAAGTGTGGAATGGAAAGGAAAAAAAGAGAAGACAAACTTGGATCTATTGGAAAGTGCTAGTTTTAACTTAGACACGCTACAATTGGTAGGACTTGGGCTTGCAGGGAGAGGCAGCCTGTGGACATTTCCTGGGCTAGGAAATTATTCCTAGTTGGCTGTGAGGTAAATTCAATAAGGTAGCCTAGTAGGAGCATCCCAATAGAGTCAGAAGCATCTCAAACAAGTCACTAGAACAAATATTCTTCAATTGCTTTTTTATTTATGTAAACTGTTGCAAATGAATTTTCTTCCATGTTTAATATGTTTTAAATCAAATTTTAGTTGTATGTTATTACCAAGTAAATGAAGAGTTATAAACATGTTATTTTATTCTTATTGTAATTAAATTAAAGAATAAATATTGTTTAGTTAGAAGACCTAGTTATATCCCCACACGGCTTAGCCACCACTTCACTGAACAATGCTTACAATAGAGTTGTCCCTACCACTACATTGGAGAATATGACTGTCTTTTGATATAATTTAATTGCAGAAGGCATCTTCCTCTATGATATATCTAGCATTATTTTCATCCAAATTGATTGGATTATATCAAATTATATGATATGACTATTTCTCTCTTTAGTATTTTTTCTGTGATTTCACTCTCGAACTATTAAGACAGATTGGATGGCCACCATATTCATTGGATATTCGTTATTATATAATTACTTCATTTTGTAGGTAGAATAAGTATGATTTATTTACTCTTAGTGTAAGTTTTATTGATGAATTTTATTTTAAAATTCAAATGTTGACTCATAATCGTGGATAGTTTGCGTTTTAGACAGTTGGTCAATCTAATCAAATATTTCAGTTACACATGATTGAATGACACTAGAGAAATTTATCTGAGGTATTTATGATTTGCATAGTATGAAATGAGCATTATATTCTTAGTATTACATGAATATGATACAAGTATATAAATCTTGCACCTTAATCAAATAGTAAAAAAAATTATTCCAAGGATTTTTAATTGTTAATGAATTTGAATAACTACAATGCTCTTCTTTTAATTTGTCCTAAATGTTATCATTACAAGTTTGAAGTTATAACCTATATCATAGCTGGTGAGAATAATTGTCATTTGGAAATATCTATATATATATCGAGAGAGAGAGAGAGAGAGAGAGAGAGAGAGAGAGAGTCAAGGAAACTGGTTTAGTGATGGTCTCCCAAAAAATTTTAGAAATACCATAAAAATAAAAATTCCACAAAATTTTTTTGAAAAGAATTTAATAAAAAATCATGTGTTTTGGCTCTCTGATAGTACCCTAAACCGCTGAGTGAAGCCTAGCTAAAGTTTAGATATATTCGGAATGTGAGCAATATTGTCCTATCCACATGTGCATGAAAATTTATCCCAAAAAAATTAATAAGCACATATGCCATTTTTAGCAACATCCCAAATATAAATTGTGATGACATGAAATAAATAGGATAGTGTTGGAACATATCCTCGAAACAAATTTGTGTAAGTAAGTCAATTGAACTAAAAATAAAAGTATAAAAGGCATGTAAATAATGTACATAATTATTTTCAGTAAATAATGTAAATAACTATTACTATATGTTGACATTATGATACATATGTTGTACTTGATGGCAACCCTCTCATAGAAGATCATCTCACTTGTATACATTTAGAAGATATATCAGATGTGATAGAATGCATTAGAAGATCATCTCACTTGTATACATTCAGAAGATATATCAGATGTGATAGAATGCATGGGTTACCGGACAGCAAAAAGGGATCAGATGACAGTTCATAAGTAAGCTTTGCCATCAAGTCCAAAGGGGGAGATTGTTGGCATTATGGCTAAAGTGTTGTCCTTGATGGCAACCCATTCAGGTGATAGATCACAGTAC
>APFE030247484.1:51198-100633 GCA_000404065.3 Pinus taeda | reverse complement strand
GATACTCTCCTTCATTATATTATGTATTGTTGACTGATTCTGGTGAACCAGAATGTTATGAAGAAGCAGTGCAAGTAGAAACTAGGAAGAAGTGGGAGCAAGCCATGAAAGAAGAGATGGACTCCTTAGCACATAACCAGACTTGGGACTTACTTAGGTTTTCTACAGGTAAAATAGCATTGCAAAATAAATGGGTTTACAAGTTGAAGGAAGAAGATGGAGGTAGAAAAAGGTATAAATCTAGACGTGTGGTGAAAGGGTTTGCACAGAGAAAGGGTATAAACTTTGATGAAATATTTTCTCCTGTTGCTAAAATGAATTCAATCAGAACTATTTTAAGTCTAGTAGCAGTTGAAGATTTACATCCTGAGTAGTTAGATGTAAAGACAACCTTTCTCCATGGGAATTTGGAGGAACAGATATATATGTAGCAGCCACAAGGATATGAGGTAAAAGGGAAGGAGAAACTAGTGTGCAGGTTGAAGAAGAGATTGTATGGCTTAAAACATGCTCCAAGGTAGTGGTATCTAAAATTTGACAGGTTTATGTGTACACAAGGTTATACTAGATGTCACTCTCATCATTGTGTTTATCTCAAAAGGCAAAATGATGCAGCTATATTATATTTTTATTATATGTAGATGACATGCTTGTTGTAGGTTCTAACATGTAGGAGATAAATGTGCTCAAAATAAAATTGGAAAACTCATTTGCAATGAAGGATTTGGGAGGTGCAAAACAAATCCTTGGTATGAGAATAACTAGAGACAAGAATAATCACAAATTAACATTGTCTCAAAGTGAGTACATAGAAAAGGTGTTGAAAAGGTTTAATATGCAGAATGCAAAACCAGTTAGTATACCTTTGGCTAGCCATTTCAAATTAAGTAAGGAGGCATGTCCAAGGACTCAAGAAGAAATGGCTCATATGTCTAAAGTTCCATATGCATTAGCAGTTGGAAGCTTAATGCATGCAATGGTTTGCACAAGGCTTGATATTGCACATGTAGTGGGAGTTGTAAGTAGGTACATGAAAAATCCAGGAAAAGAACATTGGATGGTGGTGAAGTGGATTCTCAGGTATTTTAGAGGTACCACCAATCAAGCATTATGCTTTAGTGGTTCAAACATTGCTCTACAGGGATATGTTGATGCAGATATGGCAGGTGACAGAGATAACAAGAGGAGCACTACAAGATATGTATTTATTGTAGGTGGAACAATTGCCTTTTCGGTTTCAAAAATCCAAAGTATTGTTGCACTTTCAACAAAAGAAGCTGAGTATGTTGCTACTACAAAGGCTAGTAAGGAAATGATTTGATCACAAAGGTTTCTGGAAGAATTGGGTAAGAAGCAGGAGTTGGGCAGGTTATACAGTGACAACCAGAGTGCCATACATCTTGCAAAGAACTCTGCATTTCATTTCAAGACTAAGAATATACAACTCAAGTACCATTTCATATGGTCAGTGTTGGAAGATGGACAGTTGAAGCTAGAAAAGATAAACACTAGCCAGAATCCTGCAGATATGTTAACAAAAGTTGTAACCAGTGAGAAACTGAGAATCTGCTTAGTTTTTAAATTGGTCTTAAAGTATGATGAAGAATATGAGAAACAACCAAGTCCAAAGAGGAGTCATTGTCTAGAAAATGAAGTAGCGGTGGAGTTGCTATAATTAGTCTCCAAGTGGGAGATTGTTGGGTGTGGAGCCCGATTATCTTCTGTATTCAAAGGTTTCAGCTAGATGTATACCCCAGGAAGATTATACACCCCTCCATGCAGGGAGGGGTGCGAGGGGGACTTTTCCCCCCCACGGGGGTTCGGGGGGGTCGATCCCCCTCGACTGGTGGGTCTAGGGGCCAGCGGTCCCCCTGTGGGGGATCGGGGGCAGTGCCCTCGAAGTTAAAAACAAATGTAAAATTGCCTTGTAAAAGTATAGTAATTTCTATCAATCTGGGCTGTTCATTAGGTGGATGATCTGACGGTAGAAGTTATGTTTAGTTTAGGGTTTTTTTCCTAGAAGGAAACCCCTCGCTATATATGAGGGAATTGTATTGCATCTATGGATATCTATTTTTGGAGTGAGGAAAAGATAGGAGATTGAGAGCGAAGAGGGAGTTACAATGGATCTGATGTAGGTTGCATCTCTTCAGTTTGTTGGATAATATAATAAAAGAAGGACTGACTGTTTCTCTGTGGATGTAGCCCAAACTGGGTGAACCACGTATATCTGTGTCTCTCTTGTTTTATGCGTATTTTGTGTTTATATTTCTGAAATATTTTATGTGTTCCATCGCTCTGTAATATATAATTTTCTAACACCTTCCTCATCACCGCCAACATTGAAAGAAAGCTCACACAGATGAAAGTAATGCATGCTTTAAGACAAGGATTTGCCCCTGACAGTGAGTATTTAGCCGAGCAGGTAGAGTAGATCCAATAGATGGCATAGTAGTGCACTGTGGACCTTCGCACATCCCAGACATAGTTGGAAGGACTCCGTGCCAGGATTGCCGCACAGTGACTCGGGACGAGTCACGATGATTGTGTTGGGGGCCTGTTGGGCAGCAGATCCCCCCACAACGTGTTTTTGGGGCTTGAAGCCCAAGTTTTGGTCAATGTCATGTAAAGAATCCGTGAAGTAAAGGCGCGGAGCGCAAAAGTCTAGGATGAGTCATAGGGTTGTCTACCCTAAGAATTGTAAAATAATGTAAAGTTGTGTTGGCCTGCTAATTAGAGCGAGGCTCTAAGTGTAAAGTAGGTTTTTTGGGGAAATAAGTAAGTAGATAGATGCGAAGGCATGGTTAGAGAAGAGAAGTGGATCTGAAGTGTATTAGGTCATAGTAGTAGGAAGAGGCTCTGTAGCTGAGTGCGCAGAGACCTAATAGAGTCCGCAGTTGAGTGCATGGACCCCTGCAGTTGAGTGCGCAGGGTGGAGTTGGGTTTGTACTTGAACTGAACTTGAAACGATCATTAATAAAGATAAGTTGGATTCAGAATATCGTGCGTCTGGTCGTGGATCTATATTTTTGATATTATGCATTAAGTGTTATCTATTTATTTATATGCGTGCACTTGATAAATACTTGTCTAAATGTTTATGTATGAAAATATTCTAAGTAATTAGCACACAAAACCTAATTAAGGAAGACTTGGATGAGCAACACGGGTTGCGTTGTGGTTAGAGCTGCGTGAAGGAAATAACACATGACATAACATGCCCGTAGGTGTGGGTAGCCCAGTAAGCGCTAAGGTTGGATTGCGTCCCTATCACCGCATATCAGACATCCCCAGGGTGTGGAAATCTAGTTCCAGCACCCTCCCATACTACTTCGGGTGAGACCTCAGTCTGCGCTTCGCGAACTATTGCCGAAAGGGCCAGTAGTACCGGGATTTGCTTGGCTAAATCACTTCTGAACCTAGGTTAGGCTCCATTAAGCCAATAATAAGTAGAGAGGCGTAGGACCTTAGTAGGATTCAAATTTTTATTGTAAAACGCTAAGCTATTTTTGAGCTGCAATACTTGTGAAAGTTCTCTTGATGTAATTTTCTATTTTGGTAATAAGAGTGAGTTTCTTTTTGAGCCAACACTGAGTTAAATCAGAGGGAAAAATCTCTTGGGTTAGGGCCCAACCCTAGCATCCAAGACTCCTCTTTATTGTACATGTATGTTTAGTGTAGATTCAAAGCTTCATTGTTAATTTTCTTTTTAGATGCATCTCCATTACAAGTAGTGTAGATTAGATTGGTTGTTTAATAGTTTGCTTCCATTTGTGCCTTATTTCAAGTAGTAGGTTAGCAAGTAGAAAAAGGATCACCACAAGGTTGTTAGCAGGTGTCTTGGCCTCATTTCCTCCCTCTGGGACCATGACTTGAGGAAGGGACCTTTAAGCAACCCCAAAAACATAGATTTCTAGTTCTTTTATGAGCTTTGGAGTTTGCTATATTTAATTTAGTATTTGGTTAGTTTTGCAAGGTAGATTTCATTGTCACCTTTTTCATCCCCATTTCTACAGTAGATCTCACTCATGTTTTCGTTCCTTTCAAAAACGTCCTTCATGCATAGTATAGGCAGTTGATTCATTAATTCTGCTTTTCTAGATTACAAGAATGTATCTTGTTGTATAGCTTTTTGGGAAGACACACATGTTTTATGCAGAGCAGGTGCTTCAGGAGGAGACTAAGACTTCATAGACAACAACCACCTTCCACTTCATCCACCTTATCCATCCCTTGTTTTCATCATCACCTTCACTAGTTTTCCATCATTTTCATAGAAATTCTCCTAAGCACATTGAGCGAATCTAGCCATCTATTATCTTGGATATTGACTCTTGAGTGATCCTAGATCTTCTCCCACTTCATTCCACCCATCACACACCTTTCCTAAGCCTCCCATCACCTCCAACACCTAACATTTATCTCTCAGCTGTATCCTTTAGGTTTCCTGTAGTTTCGACAGGATCATCCTCTAGGTTTCTAGTACATCCTGTAGGTTTTCCTGAAACAACCTGTTTTGAGGCAAAATTGATGGAAAACCTCTAGGAAATCACCAAAAGCCTCCTAGGGGTCCTCCAAACTATCCAACCATTTCATAACCCTTCCAACCATCCTCAAACATCCTTAATTCACCTGCCACATCCACAAGAACAATTAGTTTGCATACTTGATTTTGCATAAAAAGACATTAAAAGAAAAAACAGATGTAGTTTAGTCTCTTCACTTGCACATTAGTGTTGTTTGATGCTTCTTACTTCTACAACTTAGATAGTAGCATTTGTTTCATGTTGATTTAGCATTTGTGCCTAGCATAGCTTCTTAAATGGTTAAATAGGGAATGGTGTGATTTAGCATTACATGTCGACCTTCTACATTATTGCAGTAGAGTAACTCTCTTAGAAGTAGATTTACCTTTCTTCCATCAAAGAATCAAGCTTCTTCTAACTCCATAGAAGTCTGTCTTGGAACCCCAGGTTGATAAGTAAAGATGGTAGCCCAGGAGTTGCAACATCCTTGTTGCAATACCGGTGCTCATCACCTTCTGCATCGAGTATTGTAGATTTCAACCAATTCAGTCTATCCCTTGTTTCTGGGATGACCACAGGCTGAATAGGTTCACTAGGACCTTCTTCTTCATGGTGAGATTCTTCTACTTCCCTATCAACTTCTTGCTTAAATACTAGAAATTATTCATCATTAGAGTCTATAGGAAGTTCATTTTATTTCTTGAATGTTATACTTTCATCAAATATGACATCTTGAATGACTTCTATGTGATGCCCTTCTTTTATGTAGACGCTATAGGCCTTAGATGAGTTACAATACCCAACAAATGTTCCCTTCGTGCCTGATGGATCCAACTTATTTATTTTGTCCTTTGGTATATGGATATATACATGACACCCAAATATTCAAAGACAATCTAAATGTGGCTTCTTTCTAGTGAACACTTCCTCTTGAGTTTTATTGTCTAGGGACCTGTGGGGACTTCAATTTTGAACGTAGAAAATTGTCTTCGTGGCTTATCCCCATAGAAACTTAGGCAGATCTTGATCGTGTAACATTGGTTTTACACTTTCTTCAATGGATATATTCTTCTGTAATGAAACTCCATTTTATATGGGACTATTAGCTCCCTCTTAATCCCAGAATCCTTACAAAGTTATATAATATCCTTGGAGGTATATTCTCCTCCATTATCAGTTATTGGTACCTTGATTCTTCTTTCTGTAAGGTTCTCCACTTCAGCTTTGAATCCTTGAAATTTTGTAAATACTTCATCCTTGGTTTTTATTAAGTTAACCCATGTATTTATTGAATAATCATCTATAAATGTAACATAATATAGACGACCTCTAAGTGGTTTAGGAGTCATAGAGCCACATACATAAGAGTGAATGAGATCCAAGATTTCTTTTGATCGTGAAGCACTGCTTCCAAATGGTCTCTTGGTATTCTTACCCAATGCACATCCCTTACATACTCCTTCATGTTCTTCCTTTAGTTCACGTATTCCATATACTATGGAGCTTAGAGTTGGAAGGAATGTAGATGACCAAATCTGCTATGCTAGGGTTCACATGGAATAATTTCAATGTGAACTAGGGCTTGGGATAAAGAAGATACCAGTCTATAAAGTCTTCCTTCTCAAATGCCAATGACTTTAGGTTGTTCTATACTTGAGTCTTTACTCCATACAACAACCTTTCCATCAATGAAAGCTAATCTATCACCCTTATCTTCTAAGATTGAAATGGAAAGTAAGTTCTTATGCAAACCTGGAACAAATAGAATGTCATTGAGGTGGATGTTGCTTCCATTCTCTAGATTTATAGAGGTCGATCCAATACCCCTTACGGGATAGATCTTGTTATCTCCAAGTTCCACTGAATAAGTAGATTTACTTTTTGATATGGTCTTCAATTTTTTGGGATGGCCAGTCATGTGCCTTGATGCACCACTACCAATTACCCAAATGTTTCATCTTAGAATGTGCTTGAGAGAGCCAAGAAGAGACCTTCATCATTCTCCTTAATTGATACCTTATTTGATTAAAATAAGAGACTCCACACTTTGTTGATACCTTCCTTGAGATGGATTGCTATCTTGGAACACTTCTTGATGAACTTATTCATTGTAGACGATATCTTCATCATGCCCTTTTCTAGCCTTAGCTTTCATACCATGTTCAAAATTCAATAGGGAAATGAATATGTTAATTATCTTTAACTTGATAACTGTTTGTGTTACCTTTCTCCTTATTAGCTTAGTTCCTTATTATTATAATGTGAGATACATCAAATAAATACCAAAACAATAAGAACAATGACACAATATATAGGCTGCAATCCAAGGCCAAAACCCCTCCTCTTGAGGGGAAAACCCTTAAATCTCTTATCTTCTTATAGATCCTTGAATTGAAAAATACCAAGACGTTGTGACTCAGATAAATACCCTCAAAGATCAAGATCAACCACTAAATTGGGCTCCTGCTGCAAGAACTTCAACCTCCTACTATGGATTTGAAATTTCGTCTGCCTGACAACTGCTACAATTGCTACTGCCACACTTGAAAAATTTAATCTTATTCTTAGAGCCTTCTTCTTCCCTTTGCTTTCCTTTTCTTGTGACTTAGGGCTAGAGAGATAGCCTTAGTGACCTTTTTTTTCCTTCTTTCCTCTCTTACTTCCAAGGTTGAACTAAATGTAACCCTTGCGTAGAAACCCTAGCTTTGTTTAACACATGGGAGAGAGAACTAGACCAAACACTTTGACTTTCTTCAACGTCTTATTCGTCCTTCTTCTTCGACCTCTTCTTCGCATAGAATACGAGATGAGTGAGTGATTCTTTGGAGGAAAATTTCTTCTCTTTATATAGGCTTGTTCAAGGGGTAGACATGGCTCTTCAATTAAGCTGACTTGACATCTTCTAGGCCGACTTGATCTTGGGGGGTATTTTAACACTTCAAAATAATTTTTCTTTATAAGATACAATGTGCTCATTGGGGCCTTCAATATATGACAATGAATATTAGACCTACGAAAAACCCTATAAGCACTCAATGGTGCTTGACCCATAAAATAAAATAAGTTGAGCATGAAATCCATGCTCCAATAATAATAATAATAATAATAATAATTCCTTTTCATTTTATAGTTTACAAGAATTCATTTTATACTTATGAATATCGAACCTAGTTACACATTTTTCAACTAGATGACTGCATGACTGTCAATATGATCATAGCCATCATACATAGTGATATCTGTATAATCTTAAAATTGCAACCCATATGGCAGAAACTAGATCCAGGGTCTTCTATCTCGTTCACATGACCAACCAACGTACAAGTTTAACCATGTGCATATGTGACCTGAAGTCGAACATGGTAGACACCATCTAATTACAGGCCAATGATGTAAGCTGTTAACAAACGTGATAGAAACCAATGATGATGATAATGGCTCTCAAGGTACTCAAATAAAATTCATATAGTGTGAATAAATGAGTTGATGTCAAACACCACAAAGAATATTTTGGTCGAAGGCCAATGATGTAAATCTGTCGCCGATAATGAGGACACTTGCTATTGATGTATGCAAGCACCAAGGTACCACGGGGTGTTTCTAAGTCAACTCACTTGATAATGTGCTGATGTTGACAGGGAGCTATCCATCATAGGAGGGCCTCGATGTATCCCCCATCAATGACACAAAACATGTTTGATGATTGAGACCGAATGATCTAAATAATGCTGATATGGAATTGGATCAGGAAATACAAGCATTGAATGAAGGCTTAAGACTATTGTAATAGATATCAACTGAATGAATTATCTTGAACATAATGATGACATTGAAATGGAGTTGGAAACATTGACCCAAAACTGAAATGGAGGTTCTGTGAAGGTATGATTAACCCAAATACAAGTAGATTACCCAACCCAATAGCCACAGAGATGAAGTGGAAGAGTGTCATGTTCAAGAGCGACTCACTGCCATTAACAAATGGAGTAACCTATTTTCCTAATTTCCCAAAGCATACATGTCAATACCTCTTTATTTTTTAATAATATAAAGGAGGATAACATATGCTTGATCTATAATTCCATCCTTTGGATGAATACCTTAGAGTATATTTAATAAACCCTGAGAAGGAGTGGTTCAACCTTGTCATGTTTGAGAAGTCCATTGTTGTTTGATGTTTTAACGAGTCTAGTGAAATTAAAACTCGAAATATTTTTCAAGTTTAGAGATTATGAAAAAGAGGCGAAAAAGGAAACTCCAGATGTTCCTTTTCGTAGGTAGTCCCTTAGGTTCAGAAAGGTGGAAAAAAATACCCAAAATAACCTCTTAGCCATGTTTAACTAAGGCATTCCTTTTTCGTAGTTAGTCTATCTCAGTCTAGAAAAGGGTTAAACTTATATTGAGTAGACATCTTATCATTTACTTTTATGAGTTCGAAAAGATAAGTGCTCAACAATCTTTTCATGTTTTGGGAGTATGAAAAGAGATGAAAGAGGACTCCAAGGGGTTCCTTTTTTGTAGGTTTAAAGAGTCTGAAAAAGAGATAAAAGTGTACTCTTCGGTCAAAATCACCTGTGTAAATGAAAACAAAATCCATTAACAACTGTCGACCTGCTCAGAAAAACACAGAAAGAATTAAAGATACTTGTTTCATAGTAAAAATGAATTATTACTAGGTCAAAAGAGTAAAAATGAATAAAATAATGAGAAATATGACCATATATATACTAAAAAATGACTATTCATTTTTACCATTTCACATTTACCTCTAACAGTGACAGTTATGAGTAATTTTTCCCTCAATCTCCTGCAACTGATTACGGCCAATCCAGTGGTCGATTTCAAGTATCGTCGCTTCCAGGTAGGAGCTAAAACCTTTTTTTGTTTTGTTTAGTTTTTAGTTTTTTATTTTTGTTTTTTTGTTTTTTGTTCTTTGTTTTTTGTTCTTTGTTTTTGTTTTTGTTTCTTTTTGTTTTTTGTTTTGTTTTGTTTTGCTTTTTGTTTTTGTTTTTTTTTGTTTTTTGTTTTTTGTTTTGTTTTGTTTTGTTTTGTTTTGTTTTGTTTTTGTTTTTTTTTTTTTTTTTTGTTTTTTTTTGTTTTTTTTTTTTTTTTTTTTTTTTTTCGTTTGTTTGTTTGTTTTTCCAATGGTTCCATTATGTGATTTCAAGAAAAATTTATGATTTTTTGAGGGCCCTGGGGTTCCAAAATTTCTCCCTAAGACCAACGTAGGCCCAGAGGGTCAAAAAGTGTGTTGCACCTAGGAAGTCATGCACTGCAGGCAGAGATCCGATGCTTTGGTAGCAGACCATAGGGTGTGCTGGTCCTGGGAAAGAGGATTCTGACACAAAAATTGCAAACAAGACTCAATGAAATCACTTCCTAGGTATCTTCTTGGATGGTTAAAGCAACAAAGGTTTATGGAAGAGGTAAATCAAACACAATGGACAAAAAAACATCAAGGTAATACATCGATCCCCAATATGGTCGCCAATTTGTTATGCAGAATTTATGATTGCAGACATAAATATCTCCCCTAGGTCTGGTGGCTAACCTAGAATAACAAAATGATAAAGGATCCAATGTTTTCCTTAAAGTAAGTAGATGAGGGGACGAAACCTACTTGGAATTTTTCATATGTTTCGCTCCTTTGGCTTGAATGCTTCAATCCTAGCTCCACCTACCGAAATTAGAACCTGCACAACTAGAAAACACAAGTCAAGAAACTACGAGATCTATGTAGCATCATCTATCTACTTTATTCAACAAATCAACATGGTATTGAAATACATGAAATAATGACATCACATATAGGAAAACAAAAAACTCTTTATATTGATATAAGTGGAGTGAATTACAACCATAAATAGGTATTGATCTTGTAGAAGAGATTCTCCAAGTTGTTGACTTGTCCTTCCTTTGTCACAAAGTGTACATACAATCACCCTAAATTCATGAAAGGATAACTCTCACAACATCATCATAAGGGTGGAATCACTCTCAAAAATCTAACCCCTTGCATATAGAAGGGTGTAAATATATAAAGGAGTGAAGTAAGTTGCGATTTCTTACCCTTTTACCAATCTTGGGATTGAGATCCACTCTCGATGGGAGGATGAGATCTAAGGATAAGGGATGGAAACTCCAAGGTAGGATAAGATAGGATTCAAAAGTTTAATTTGAGGTAAATGGTTACAACAGATCCTGGAAATTTTTAGAAATGGAGGCTTTGGGATTCTCTCTCTTTTTCTTGAATTTATAGAACCAATGTAGGTGAGAGGAGAGCAACCTATAGGTGATTAACGCTTGCCATCGTGGAGCAACCTGTAGGTTAACACTGTCCAGCAAGAGGCTAGGGTACATTAGCCCTAAATCTGGTTCATATGATTCAGTTTAGGGCAAAAACTATGGGGAATGAGAGTCATGCATAGGGCTTTGTGCAATTATGATGTAAAGGGGAAATATGATGTTGATTGATCCCATTAGGAGGTTGATGATCGGATGAGACAAAATATCCTGTAAAAACTATGTTACACCATCTCCCCTTTAGATTGAACATCATCTCAATTGTTTGAAAACTCAATATGTTCCAAATAACTAGTGAAGGGTGGGTTAAGGGGTTTTACTTCCAATAACTCACTATCTTTCCATTTGTGGGAAAAACAACACTAGTGGAATTTTGAGGTCTAAAATAGGCCTCCTAAGGAAAATAATAAAATAATAGCCAAATAATAAAATAAGAGTTTAAAGAAGAATAAAGAAAATTAATTTTTTATTGTGTTTTCGGCTTATCTCCTTATAAGTTTACTCAAATGTCAAGTTTAGACCCGATGAATGCACAATTAAATTCCACATCCAACGAGTACCCACCCCACATACTTATGAGTAGACTCATATAGAGAAAAAATGAAAATGTGTTAGAAAAACGTATTTTCAAATTTCAATTATTAATTTCACGCATTTTCAAATTTCAAACTTCAAATTTATTTATTTATTTTTATGTGGGTCTACTCAGAAGTATGTAGAGTTGGTACTCATTGAATGTGGAGTTTAATTCCACATCCAATAGGTACCTACACTTGACATTTGAGTAAACATATAAGGAGATAAGCCGAAAATACAATTAAAAAAAATAGTTTTCCTCTTTTCCCTCCAAAATATTTACCCCTCGGGATGACATCATCATCTTGAATCCTATGGGTTCTTATAGAGTTAAATTTGTTAGTAATTTTTTTTGTTTTTAGGCCTATTTTTGACCTCAAAATTTCTCTAATGAATTACCAACCAATGGTTTCATTATCATTAAGTGCACTAATAAAATAATCTCCCCTTTATAAACGATAAAGAAACCACATTTATTAATGGTGAATGAATCCTAATTTTTGAATATACCATAATCATGGACAAACTAAGTTGTTAACTTATATTATGTGTGTGAACAAAATCACAATCATATATTATCTTTGTGTCATGATCATGAAAACAAGATCATATGAAATTTAACTAATTGCCAATACCATTTGAACATGCAATTCTAGGATCCTTTTCATAAGACTGCAATTTTACCAACAACTACACAATCTTATGGCTATGGTGCACATACTTCTAATAGAATAAAGTGTGGTATGACCCAATACCTCCTAGAAGAGATATATCAATTCATTATTTCCAAATATATATGACTTATTACTCAACCATAATAAAGACTTTTCTTAGCCAACATAATGAATTATTAGTTCGGTTCATGACATAACATTGAATAATGTTATCAATAAATCTACACTCTTATTAATAATATCATCTTTTTCAAGGAATTTTTTTGGGAATTGGGGATTTATTGGGGAAACAAATCAACCTCTCTCTTAGATCGAAGCAAATATAGAGGTTGTTGGTAACGGCTAGCTGACAAAGCCTAGGGTTTGTAGCTTTCACAACACCTACAAAAACTAAATTATTGTTATAGAGTGCACAACCCAGGCCATTTTGTATTTGGCTACTAAATTAATTAATTGAAGGAATCAATAACATAGCACAAACAAAGAGTAATTCAAGTCTACTCATGAGAATACAAAAAGGATTTCAAATATTTTTAATCATTCAGAATATGTTGTTACAGGAAAATCTGAGAATGGAGTCATTAGAATGCTTGAAATTCCTATGTTGTTACACATTAATACCATGAACAACAACCAAACACCCTCACTAATTTGTACAACAATCAATCATGCTCTTTGAAAGTCGTGCAATAACCAAAACCAACACCAACATTTCAATAGCCAAACACCAAGGGGTAGAAGCAAAATCCCAAAAAGTAGAAAAAATCCCCTTTCCTTCCATGTTCTCACAATTTATCTTCACGTTGCTGACCTTTTCACATTCCAACTAAATTTTTTTTCTTCCCATACCATCGACCTCTTTTCCTTCTATAACTAAATTGAATCACTTCCCTTTAGTATGCAGACAAACCATAATTCATAACCTCTGTCCTATTCACAACATTTAGTAAAAATTATCCTGCAATAGAGTAGTTAAATAACTACTAATTTTGGATGTGTCAGCAACTCCACACAATACAACTATCAACACAAGATCCTAGGGGTGTCAAAAACCCAAAAGTAATTTCTGATTTGCTAAAGCGAAGCTATAGGAGTAGTAACAACCATTTGCTGGGTGTATCATCAATTAAAATAACATGTGTATTAACAACTTAAATTAGATGGGAGAAACAACACTTATTTTGAACTCAACTTAAACTTGGTTTTGGTTTATGAGGATTTCCCAAGGCCAATGATGCTCTTGCATTAGACACCCTTAGCAAGAAAATATGACCTACCAACTCGTGTGATATTTCCTTCAGAGATTGATGTCACTTGTAGGTGGGTTAAATTTTGTTCAGTCACCCATGACACATCTTCATACCCCCTATTTTTCCATTTGACCAAATACTCCAGATATTCGGGTCTTCTTTCCAGCTTTGGTGGCCATAATTTCTTCCACTTCTTCAACAAGTTTGGTTGGAAATTGTTCTTTCCATTTAGTGGGAGTACATATCTCTTCATTGGTTTCTCCTTCATGGAACACATATAGATAAACCACATTGAATATTGGTGATAAATCTAAGTCTCTCGGAAACTCTAGCTCGTAGGCATTTTCAAAATTTTTTCGAAGAATTCTACAAGGGTCTATTTTATTATGCTTCAACTTGTTGTAAGTACCCTTGGGAAATATTTATTTCTGCATATGCACCATTACCAGTTGTCCTTCAACAAAGTCCTTTTCTCTTCTTTTTGAATTTTCCTTCTTTGTATACTTGTCATTAATTTACTGCAATCTTTTCTTCACATGTTCGTGTATTAGTTTCAAGCTATCTAAAAGATCACCTACATCAACACTCTTCCTTTCCTCCAAATCTGGTGGCTGTATTAGGTCCACAACACCCTTCGGTGACTGCCCATAAGCAATCTAAAATGGACTCTTACCAGTTGATTTTTTCACTCAATCATTGTATGAAAACTATTCTTGTGCCAAAATTATATCCAACTGGCTAGGATTTTCACCACTCAAGCTTCTCAACAAATTTCCATGACTCCTGTTCACCACTTCAGTCTATCCATTTCTCTACAGATGATAGGATTGTTGGGTATGTGTTATATTATTTCCATGACTAGTCCAATAATAGTTGGGCAGACCCAAAGATGGTGGGTTGACCTACCAATGGTTTTAGGCATGGGTTTTGCACATGGTTTCGGGCATGATGGTTTTATGCCCATGGTATTTTGTAGATCCGGTCAAGGGAACTATGGTTATGTTTTAATCTAGGGTTAGTGGATTGGGGTTTATGAATGCTTCGACATGTGTATATATATATATATATATATATATATATATTGTTATATATATAACATTGACATGAATATAATGAAAAATCAATCTAGTAGTTCCGGACTTTGGGATCCAAGGGAATTTTTTTTGTATAATTGTTTTTTGTTCTCGCTATTGTTTATTTTTACGTTTGAATAATTCGTTTGCAGGTGTTATCACTTCATAATTTCCCAAGGGTGTGAGAGAAACCCAGAGGTAACCACAACACCACTTTGGAAGATGGGATCTAGCCATTCTAGTTTCAGAGAGGGATCTCTCTATATGATTTAGATTTGTTGATTTATGATATTAGGCCAGTTATTGAGTTCTGAGTTTGGTTTTTTCAAAGATTTGGTTGAAACTAGAAGGACAATCCATTGGGAAATGGAGTCATAAGTCTTAGGGTGATCAAATACAAGAATTGCAGAACAAATGTAAGAAGGCAAGGTAAACATGCTTTTGTATCTTTGGAGCATTTATGGAATGAATGGGATGAATATATTTAGATTCAATTAAACATAGAGCATACTAGGATGAATCCTATATTTAATATCAAAGTGAAAACATATATATTGTTTATAAGCCAAAGCATAGTGTATTCAAATAAATTCAGCCCTTACCTTTATTTAAACAATAAAGAAAGGAAAACATATGGAAAAAAAAGGAAAATAAGAATTTCACAAAAGAAGAAACATCACTAATTGCTTGACACAAGAATCCTGGAACAACTTTATGTATTAATGAAATGATCACTCAATACATGCACAACTTTACATCAAGGATTTGCTTTATTCATAAGAGTTACAACCCTTTGTACTTCGAACTACGAAGTATTTATACAAATTCATCAAAATATCTTGATTTAGAATATCAAGATTTTCCTACAAAATATCCTAAAACTATTTCCAAAAATAGTACAAGAATAAAGGAAAACTAAAACTGTTGAAGCTCTCGCACTGACTTCGAGGATTGATGGTGATGACTTGACCAAAGAAAACTGCTACTTTATTGCTAACTATGAATACCTATTTTACTCAAGAATTTGACAAAGTTTATCCCATTTGTCTTTATCTGGGGTAGATAATTTAATTAATTTTTTGTAGGTTTTGTTAGGTTTGTTGACATTTAGCCAAAAAATGGATCCAAAATACTCCCAAAGTCTCCAAATTTTGTTTAAAATCATGCAAAGGGATCCAAAAATGCTCTTCAAATCTTCAAAAGTGCTTAAGATCATCCCAAGATCGAAACAAGCAAGGGAGGAGAGCCTTGGAAGGGAAAAAATGCACTATCGGGAGGCTAAAACACTTCAAAATCAGTCAAAAACCCTTATCGCAGGCTTAAAACCCAAGAATGCACAATTGCTGTTAGATTTGGCTGATCAACGGCCCAGATCTAAGTGGAAAATCGCAAATCGGTGGTCTGAAGCAATGGCAATTAGAGTTGGACACTGTCGATCAACGATCACCGATGATCACTATCGGCGGGTCGCATTGGCGGAAATATCGACAGAGGTATCAGCATAGTATTGACGCAGGTTGTGTGGAATGAGTGATAGCGATCACCGATTCAACGCGGACTGTTGATCATGCATGCAAATCGAGAGAACACATTGCATCGGCATAAACCATGGGGCAGGGCCTTTGCATATATGTGCGTCGATTTTGATGAGACTTGTACTCAATGGGTTTTGGAACCAAAATGTATAATCTTTCAGGTCCGTTCCAAAGCCATTTTCAATGAATTTTAGTGTATTTTTTTATATAAAGAAATGCAATAGGAAATAGGCTAGTGCTGATTTCGATGAAGCCTAGACCTGAAAGGGTCCTAGAAGTGAAATACATAAAATTTGGGGTTCGCAGAAGGCTAATTTTCAATGTTTTTTTGCAGTTTTAATGTATTTTTGTTGTTCAACGAAATACAAAGGGAGCAGGCTGAATGCGACTTGCGATAACCCCAAGGGCAGACCCGATAAAGGAATAAATCATTTTTGAGGGCTGTTGAAGTCCTGAAAGGATCGAGACGGGCGGGAATTCTCAACGCTGCTGTGTTTTCTGTTTAAAGCAGAGATATTCATTATTTTAATAGAGGTCCATAAGAGGGAAAAACTGTCCTGCTTTAATAGAATGTATGCATTGTTAAATCACAGAAAGGGCCATAGCACGCGCAGCTCCTCCCCAAACCGACATAGAGGCCAAGAAGAAGCACAATGCATCAATAGCTCAGCGCAGCTCATCAAACAAACATCATGGAGCATCAACAGTCCTACCAGCGCAACCAAAATATGTGAATGCAATTACTCCGTTCTCAGAAGAAAATCTTCTAAGCCATGCTTGCCTACAGAGGGCATCAAATCAGTTAACAATGCATATTAGGCAGATTAAGACTCCGAGCCTCTTAGAGCTTAGGAGCATTGTAAAAGGCTATAAATATCTAAAAGTAAGATGTAATAGGGGTTCAAACTTCTGGAGACTGTAGAGACTTTTCTACTCAAGCGTCTCATCTTCATTCATTAGTAATACAAGCTTCTTCTGCTGTTATATGTTCAATATTCCATTTTCTCTTCTGTTCTAAGCTTGCACTTGAATAGTTTGTTCATGTTTTCTTTTGTGTCTAAGGCCATATATCTGTCATCTTATCTCTACTTTGATAAATTAGATTTGCAAGCTTCTTTATTCCCTGTAGCTAGCCATTCATAAGTGGTCATATATGCATCTTCTAGTACAGTTAGTATTCTCTTTTGCTATCTGTAGCTAGCCATTCATTTATGTTTATGTATGCATCTGCCGGTATGGTCAGTATTCTCATTCCATTCATTGAAACTACAAACTATTGAGCTTTAGTGGTCTAAAGTCTTGTAAGCTGAGGGTGTTCATGCATGTCTTGAATAAAAACATGGTTGAAATGGTTATCTGGCTTGATCCAAACCATCATTTATTCCAATAGTTTAGAGAACAATATTGAAGATTATATGTTACCAGGCATCTCTGATCTACAACCTAGGAGAGTTTCTTGGAGTGCTAACATGTGTCATCCACTTCAATATATTTTTGGAATGTAGGCTTGATTATAAACAAATGATTTATTTCATGTTTGATCAGTAAGTTGAATTTCAAACCTTCCATGAAACCTTTACCTGTAATGGTTCCCTTTATGGTGGAAAATTTTGATTTATCTCTTGCTATGGATTATAACTTTTGTTGATAATCCTCTAGCTGAACTATCTTATCTCCCATTCCCTTTAAACTTGGAAGCCCCTTTTGGTGCAATATGTTGAACTTTTTATGGGATTTCTGAATGCTAGACTCCAAATTGTGACACTTATTCTCTAATTGTAGCATTAAATTCCTTTTTGTAAGAATTCTTCTTACCTCAAGTATTGTTTCAGTTCTGTGAGTCATCTCATATTCCTCCATCTCTTCATTGGTTTTTGAGCTCAAAATTCTTATTAAGGCAACAAATTCACTTAGTTTCTGACTCGAGTTTTCCTTTATTTCTTCTATGACATCTTTTGATCTCTGTACCAATTCCTCTTGCTCAAAAAATGAAAGGCCAAATTTTAGTCATAACTTCATTGATTTCCACCCAAATTTTCTCATTTACCTGTGAAATTGTCGGGACCATGGAAAATTCATTCTCTAATTGTTCAATTCTTTGAGTTAACCTATGAGTCTTTGAAAGATCTGCCACATACATATTGTCAATCTTTAATTTATGCTCTTAAAGGTTTTTAAGCTGAGTTTTCATATTTTCAATCTCTTGGCCTTTGATAGACAAGTCTTCCATAACTTTGATTAATTCTCCTGATGTATCTGTAGACTGTGTCTTTGCTATAGTAGCTATTGAAGTCGAAGCACTTGCTATTGATGTACCTACAACCAAAATTGCTATGAGAGGAATGACTGCTAAGTTAGTTGACTATTCTTTCTCTTTTATCAACTTCTCAATTTTCGTCTCGATTTATTTAATATTCCCATTCTACTCAATGATAATTTTAAACATAATTTTTTTCTCCTTCTCTAGTTGTCCAACTTCCTTTGTCTGTGGATCTTCAGTGGATGGAAGTTTGAGCTTCTTTTCCAGGGTTTCTATGTCAACATTTTTATTTTTATTTTAATGACATCACTGTTAGGTTCATATAATTTATAGGATCAATTGATGATCATCTGTTGATTTTTATATTATGAGATATTGTAAATAATGTTTCATTCTACAAATTATTTTCAAATGAAAAGAAAAAAGAAATGAAAAATAGCCCCAATAAGTGAGCTAGCTGAAATTCTTCTTCAATTCAAAAAACTAAATATATATTTAAAAAATAAAAAAATTGTGATGAAAAACCTTTAGAAAAATTGAAATATGCGATGCTAGCCTAAAAATTGCATTAAAGGTTGAATAAATGTGTTTAATTGGTTAAGTGCACAATTTAATCACGATTAGCATAGTTTTCAATAAACTTATTTGACACGACCGCTTTTGTCATTATGCAATAAAAATCATGCTACAATCGAGGGCCGCGATCTATCCCGCCCAAATCAATGACTCCTAATATTTTCGTACCCCCCTTGCCACTCTGACATTTAATCAAGGTGGGGGGTCCGAAAAAAGGGTTTTGACAATCTCGCTTTTGTGACGTGTCATCCCCTCATCAACTTTAGAGCCCCACTCTCCCCACCTAAACTAGTTACAACCCTCCCCCCTCCAAAATCCACCTTTCTCCTTCCCGCCTAATAAAAATATATTAACCCCACCCCCTCCACTCCACTCCGCTCCTGCCAAGTGTCACTTCCCTTCAGCTCCACTGCTGCCAAGTGGCACATTCCATCTGACTTCACTCCCTCTACTGTCACATCCTTCAACTCCACTCCTACCAAGTGGCACATCCATGTCCACCTATCATTCAACCATTTAATGCATGATTGTTCCCAGAGTAATGAACCCGCTCTGTTAAATGGACAATCATCAATGGTACAATGATATGGCATATAAAATGAACCAAAACCCTATTCAGTCGACCTTTTCCTCTTCGATCCTGCTGCATTGAACTACTGGACCTGCTACTGTTACTGCAACTAGTCAGCAAGCCAACCTGTTATTGCAACCAATAATCAAGCCACTAGTTTCATCCGACCAAATTCCCGGGTAATCACACAGTTTTGTTCCTTTTTCTTTCCAACATGTCTGTAAAGGGTAAATCCAAATCCACAGGCAAAAATCCCATGCTTCCCCCTGTAATAGAATTATATCACCAACCTTTAGTGGATCAACAATACCAAATCATTAAAACCAATGGTGAGTTCGATCTCTACGAACTCCACAATTGTCTAAAACAAAAATATGTTGATCTTAGTGATGAATTGGGCTTGTGGGACTCCTTCCTACCTCAATTTTTTTTTTCCTCAAATCCATCATTTTCCTCAATTTGTTTCATGGTGCCATTTCTGGTACATACCCAACCAAAGAGAAATTGTAGCCTAGAACAATGACATCCTTTTCACAATTACCCCTGACTCCATCTTCCAAATGTTGCAGATCCAAAATTCAACCTGTTTGAAACCTTTTTCAGTAGATTCCCTCATGGAACTTTACAAAAAACTCACTTTCCCTCACAGAGCCAAAATCTTTGAGACATTTCTGCCTGAGAGTGTCCAATTGCCGAAGACAAACCCTCCTTATCCATCCTCCATGTTCCTTGAAATGACAAAAAAAATTATTTCTATAGTTTCTTTTTACTGGGCTATCAAACTGATCAAAGGGTTGATGAAGCCATCATAGGTTTCCTATCAATGTTTTCAACAAAAGAAAAGCCTTCAATGATTTTTAGTTACAATGAATTCTTAGTAGAGGTCATTCATGAACAATTCCTTACATTTTCTACGAAAGTAGTATTAAAACATGCTTTAGTTGTAGTGTACTTGTTCCTATTACATCAGGAAGACATATTTGAATTTCCATTACAAAAGTTGGATGAACAGGGAAATGCACAATCTGTGATTCATTGGAATTCCTTGGTAGAGAAGAAAACCAATGAATTCACCTTCAATGATTCTGTATATCAGTTTTTGCATACAGTTTCCTGCCTACTTAACAGTGATGCTGAACCTAGAATTGGACCTGAAATAAAGAGAATTTTACATCTCAGTGATCAAACAAATATAGGCGATTGGTACTTGTATCAAAACTACACTGAGATCAAAGTGTATGGCTGCGAATTTCCTCCCTATAAATTTCCTAAATTTGTTCCCATAAAAATATTTGCATTAGAGTATATTAGGTAAATGATCAATATGGATGATCTACACTTTGTAACGGCCAAGAGGAAATCTCAGTTCAAAATAAAATAACAAGTTGGGCCTTTCATTTGTAATACCAAGAAAACAACAAGAGAAGTAGATGTTCTACTCAAAAAGATGAAGTTTAAACTCAGTTTCAGTTGGTCATATGATCCTTTGGGAATAATATCAAAATTGAGAGTAGAGCAGAAAACTACTCCTTACACTCATACTCCCAGTCCTAAAATTAAGCAATATAGGAATCAAGATCAATGGAAGGAAAACACATTGCAGGAGGCAGAAGAACATGTACTCTCTACAAAGACATCACAGAGACCACTACACCAGGAAAATAAGGATAAAAGACCAAGGGAGGATGTTTCCCCTTCAGTCATAGAAAGCCAGGGTAAATAATTTCGAATATATAAGAAGAGGCAAAAGACCAATTCAGTAGAAGATTTTTCATAAGAAGAAAATGTACAATCTACAATAGTTTTGAAAAACCCTTATACTTCTACTTTCCCTCACATTGAAGACATTTTCATAGGATCACCATCATCTTCAGCTTCTAAGGAACCTCTAGAAACATGTCAATTAGGAAAATTGGTTCATGATCAAGATGAACCAAGTATATTTGCGAGGTATAAGGAGATAAATAAGAAAAATGAACTCCTGAAAGAAACCACCTATTCTTAGTTTTGGAAGCAAGCAACTTCATATTAACACATATTTCTCTCTGCTTTTGACATTGAGGAAGGGAAAATGTAGATAGATTTCTTAGAAGCTCACATTCCTTTTCATAAAATAGTAGATGAATACAAGAATTCCATTTTTTTCTTTCAACATTGATCAAATCCATCCTATTGATCAGATGCTTTTGCACAAGAAAAAATGTGAGATGTTGTGTTCCACCTTGAGAAACTCAACAATGGTTTCCTCTAGACTTCAGGCATTAGTCAACAACATTCAGTCTTAATTGAAATTAGAGAAAATATCTTATTTAGCTAAAGGTAGTAAGATAAAGTATTTAGAGTATTTAGTGATCAAACTGGGATATGATCCCAGTAATGTAAAAGCTGTTGAGGAGATCATTAAAAGAAAAAATGCTGACATAGCAACCTTGAAAAGTAGCTCAAACTTCCATCCACTAAAGATCCACAGACAAAATAAGTTGGCCAACTAGAGAAGGAGAAAGAAGATATGTTTAAAATTACCATTGAGAAGAATGGGTAGATTAAACAAATGGAGATTGAAATTGAGAAGCTGCTAAAAGAAAAAGAACAATCAACTAAATTAACAACCATTCCTCTCATAGCAATTTTGGTTGCAGGTACATCAACAACGAGTCCTTTGAATTCAACCTCTACTATAACAGAGACACAATCTACTGAAATACATCAGGAGAATTAATCAAATCTATGGAATACTTGTCTATCAGAGGCCATGAGATTGAAAAGATGAAAACCCAACTTAAAAACCTTTAAGAGCATATATTAAAGATTGACAATGTGTATGTGGTAGGGGTTTAAAATACTCACAGGTTAACTCATAGAATTGAACAATTAGAGAATGAATCCGCCATGGTCCAGACACTTGCACATGCAAAAGAGAACATTTGGGTGGAATCAATGAAGATATTACCAAAATTTGGCCTTCCATCGAAATAATTTTCGAGCAAGAGGAATTGGTACAGAGATAAAAATAGGTCATAAAAGAAATTAAGGAAAACTTGGGTCAAAAACTAGGTGAAGCCACTGCCTTAATAAGAATTCCGAACTCAAAAACCAAGGAAGAGCTGGAGGAATATGAGATCACTGAGAAAACTAAAACAATACTTGAGGTAAGAAGAATTGTTACAAAAAGGAATTTAATGATATATTTAGAGAATAAGTGTCACAATTTGGAGTCTAGCATTCAAAAATTCAAAAAGAAAAAAAATTCAACATACTGCACTAAAAGGGGCTTCCAGGTTTAAAGGGAATGGGAGATAAGTTTGTTTGGCTAGAGGATTACCAAAAAAATTTATATTCCATAGCAAGAGGTAAATCTAAATTTTCGACCATAAAGGGAACCATTCAGCTAAAGATTTCATGGAAGGTTTGAAATTCAACTTACTGATCAAACATGAAATAAATCATTTGTTTATATTCAAGCCTACTTTCCAGAAATATATTGAGGTAGACGAAACCTACAAAAATTTAATTAAATTCTCTACCCCATATGAAGATACATGGGATAAACTTTGTCAATTTCTTGAGTAAAACAGGCATTCATCTTCAGCAATAAAGAAATAGTTTTCTCTAGTTGAATCATCATGAGCAATCCTCGAAGTGAATGCCAGAGCTTCAACAATTTTAGTTTTCCTTTATTCATGTACTATTTTTGTAAACAGTTTTAGGATATTTTGTAGGAAAATCTTGATATTTTAAATCAATATATTTTGATGAATTTGTATAAATACTTCATAATTCGAAGTACAAATTGTTGGAACTCTTATGAAGAAAGTAGATTGTTGATGTAAAGCTGTGCATGTACTGAGTGATCATTTTTATTAACACATAATGTTATTCTAGGATTCATGTGTCAAGAAATTGGTGATGTTTCTTCTTTTATGAAATTTTTATTTTCCCTATTTTTCCATATGTTTTACTATCTTTATTGTTTAAAGAAGGTTAAGGGTTGAATTTGTTTGAATATACTCTACTCTAGGTTATAAATAATATCTATGTTTTTACTATGATATTAAATATAGAATTCATCCGAGTATGCTCTATGTTTAATTGAATCTAAATATTTTCATCCCATTCATTCAATAAATGTTCCAAAGATCAAAAATCATTCCTACCTTTCCCTGATACATCTGTTATGAAATTCTTGTATTTGATCACCCTAAGACTTATGACTCCATTGTCCAATGGACTGTCCTTGCAGTTTCAACCAAATCTTTGAAAAACCAAACTTAGAACTCAATAACTAGCCTAATATCTTAAATCAAAAAATACAAATCATATAGAGAGATCCCTCTGTGACGCTGGAAGGGCTAGATACTAGCTTCCAAAGTGGTTTTGTTGTTACCTCTGGGTTTCTTTCACACCCTTGGTAAATTACGGAGTGATAACACAATGCACAAGTTTGACTAGCTTGTAATAAGATAATAGAGATGAAATTACTATACCTTCTTCTCTTGTATAACATCAACATTAACATGAGTTTGGCCTTTAGAACCTCACCTCTATCTTATTTGTGAACCTGGTGTGATTTGGAACCTTTCTTGTTATCGACTATGGTTTAGTATTTTTGAGGGTCAATGTTTAGGCGCTTGGGCCATACCTAATAAGAAAATAGCATTACATAATCATCCCGCGTTGCACTTTTCATTCACGACAATTTAAGGTCTCATATGTAGTCACTTCGAACTATAAATTCCCAAGGATTTGGATGCAAGTAGTCACCCCCTTGGTTTTACACCCACATCCAACCCTAGCATTCATCATATCAGTTATCAGGTTGGTGGATGGACCAATTAATATGTACTTACATGTGACAAAGTCTAGTATCAATCGACTAGTGCTCGAGCCCTGGTCTAACTAGACCATATGTGTTGAATAATACATAGTGGCATGGGGAGGCTGATAGCTAGGCCTTGGTTTATCATGCCTTATTTGATCCAATGGACCAATGGCCTACGGATAGAGTAATACAATTTGTGTGTAAGTAACACAGTTAGTGGGATTGTGGCGAAACCCTACCATGTAGAATCACACCACCAAATTATTGGACCCCTGAATAACTTGCTTAGATGATCAAGTGGAAATTGGTTGATCCAATTGCAAAATTCAGACAACAAAACCTTACCACCAAACCATTAAAATCCAACATGCTGTGTGAAATAATTCAATGGAGAGGGGAAACCCTAGTTACATTAGTGGGACTTCACACTAGCTTCGGGACCTTGAATTAAGACACTCTCATAGGAGCTAAGAAGAGAAGAGGGGCCAATAGACCTCAATGGTGAAAGGTTCTGGGGGTGGGCCCATTGAGTGATAATTTTTTGGGCCTTTAAGGAATTCAAATAAAACACATGAAGTATGGAATGATCATCCCAAACTGACATGATGTGGGCTGAGGTAAGCTCCAATAGGCTCTCAACCATCAGGTCACCAAGCCCCAAAGGATTATGGGCATAGTGCTCAGGCAAAGCCAGCTTGGTGTGATGGGGCCCATGGGTGGATCACACTGGGATCTTAGCCTTCAGAAATCAAATGTTATCAACAAGGAGATCAAAGAGGAGGTAGGTCCTCCTGATCCAAGGATAAGTGTGCCATAGTGGAACCACTGGACTTGTGGGCCTATAGCCACTGGGTTAACATTGCAGAAAGGTGGAGAGTGGAGCCAAGAGAGTCCTGATGCGATGCAATGTGAACCTAAGGGCTCCACCTCACTTACATATCTCAACCTTTGACTGTATTAGATAAAAATTACATTCGATGCATTGGTAAGCACGAATTGCTATAACCTAGTAGTAGTGGACCCTATAAGGTTGACATGACAATGGCCCTTGGACCAGGTGGAGACCACGTGGATGCCACATGGAACTTTGGTGAAGACTTGTCCCTTTTTAATAGGCCAAAAGTTCTGGTGAGAATAATTTTTTATCCAAAATTTAGATTGAGGAGAAATTCATAATGCTTGAAATATCTCATCAAGCTCGGTACTATGGAAATATAAGAATTTAATTCCGTAAATTTCAAAAAGTAGCATTTTATGTAATCCAATATTCATGATAGAATTTTGAGGTTAGGCTAATTTAATAACTAATACCTTCCATATCTCTAGATAGTACACGAGGGTGGGAGGGAGAATTATAAAGTGGTATAAGAGCCCAGGTTCAACACTTGGACTAAATGTTCCTTAAAGAATAAAATTTAGAGCCTTGATACATAATGATCAATGATGAGATCTAGCATTTGACCTAAAGAAACTCTCAAAAAGAATTTAAAATGGAATTTTAGTAGTTGCATGTGTAGACCTTCTTTGGATTTATAGTTGATATGAGTACTACTCTTGCAAGTATCCTTATAAGTCTACTATTTTAGTTTTGACTAACTTGAAATATGATTTAGTGAACAACTTAAACATGCATAATGCAAACAGACCAAGGTAATGAAATGATGTAATTATTCCAGGTTTAACACTCAGACTGGATGGGACTTAAAAAAGGAATTTTTTATTTGATAATTTATTTATATGTGTGTTGGATTTGAACTTACAAATGCTGTGACTATACAATCATGTTTACATGTCTTTTTATTTTTATGTAACTGGCATGGGTGTTAGATGTCTAAACAACATCAAATCAACATACCTCAGATCAAAATGCTTAATGTTCGCATGAAAAGATAAAAAATTAATATATTTATGCTTGATATAACTAACAATTATGTGTGTGTGTGTGTGACAACACATAAGAATATAAAATTTGGAATTGAAGATAGAGTAATGGAAAGAAATATGGTACAATGCAATATGGACCAAATCCATCATGAGTAGGAGAAAAAAATTTCCCTAATAAAATAGACACGCTTGGAAGCTTGAAGGCTAAGTTGAAGAGTTGCAAAGCAAATAATAAAAGCATCATTAGAAAACAAGAAGAACAGGTGAAGCTAAACACAATGCTGCTACAACACTTTCCCTACATGAAAGGTTTGTTGCAACATGCATCAAACAGTGGAAATATGGGAGGGTATAAAATTGACAAAACCAAAGAGATATCTCATAAGGTTGGAGAGAAAAGAAAGCCATTGACATGCTGGGGCTATAAAGAAGAACACTTTATTCGTTGAAGCCCTAACAAATAATAAAAGAAGAAAATAACATGTAAATTCTAGACACCTGAAACAACAACCATCAATGCAGAGAAAGATGAGGAAACATCACCACAAGATTTTTAAAATACTGAAAATTCCTGTTGAACTATTTATAAAGCTGTTTTGGATCTTGAAGTTGTTGTACACCTCGGGGAAGAATAATTTTTATTTATTTATTTTTTTATATACTAAAAGTTCTTGTTGAAAGTATATCAAATGTTGGATGTGTTTTGAATCGAGATGTATTATAATTCTTCATTTGTCCTTCGCCACATGTTTTTGTTTTGTTGAATTTGAGCATGACCATACTTTGAGTTGTTTTTCATGTGTTGTTGTTGTTGTGGTTTTTATCTGTTTTTCATTTTTCGTGCCTTCCTTGTTTGGTCTTAGTTAGGTTTGTTCGGTGTGGGAAAGGGAAGTAAAGAAGCTCATGGAGAAGAGTTGAATAAAATCTAACTAGAATTTCAAGACCTTGATTAAATCCAGTGCCTATGATAAATTGCAGTAGATAATAAAAGAAGATAAAAAATCAACTAAGAGGGCCTAGTTGGGTCCACTTGACGAAAATAAACAATGATATATAACTATGAAAACTGAATAAGAAGGAAGTTTTTATAACTTAAATAGTGCTTGAATGATGTATATTCTACATTTTATGAATATGCGAATAATGAGATGAAGTTATAATGATGTCATGTCAATTTACAAGTCATTTTCTAAGAACCATCATTGTAGGAGTATAATTAATTTAATTTTTTAGTATGATGATTGCGTGAATGGTATGCAAATAACAATAGTACTTTCCATGCTTTGAGTAATATAGTGAAGTTACCTAATGGATTACATGCCACATGGGGGATCCATTGGGCAAGTGTGCAAGAATGACCTCTTGTTGTTAACTACCATTGTACTCATGATTATGCTCATGACATTGTTTTGTAAATGAATGAAAAATAATAATGGTTGAAAGTTGACTCCAAAAATAAACAAATTATGAATAGAATGGAATATGTGCATGTACGACACGTGCTTTTCAAAATGAATATGCACAAGAATTGTTGAATATTTCAACAACGAGTATGCTAACAACCATTTGGATTGCTTGAAAATACTCTAGCTAGGAATTTATTTGATACAACCAAGTCAAACCATGGAGCATGGAGCTCAGGAGAAGACTATTGTGATGTAATTTCTATCCCGTGGCACTTTGTTTATCTCATGGGATAAATTCATAACCGATACCTTGAATATAGGACTCCATGAGCAATGCAGTGGAGCACACAACACCATTAGTTAGCCATAAGACTCCTTGCACATTACATTAGAGCATGCTAGATTGATACTTGGCTATAGGTCTCTAATAATTACCCCACACAGGAAATCCCTTGGATAGGTAGACTGCTGAGAATAAGGGTTTCTTAGGTTCGTAAGATTGAGTAGATGATGGAGGACCCTGTGTAGGAAATCCCTTGGATAGATAGACTACCTAAAATGGGGGTTTCTGAGGTATAAAAGGGCGAGTAACTGATAGGGGCCCATAGACTTCCTAGACTTCCTAGAATGGGAGTTTCCTGGGCCCATAAAGGTGAGCAATTGATGGAAAAATAAATACTCCCCATGCTCAATAGGAGGTGAGCACGAGGGGGCATTGTCTGGAGTTGTATGAAAATATGGAGCTAGACTTAAAGACAAAGCTGGCTAGAGAATGTCTAGATCATATACACCATTGAGTGCTTGCTTTGTCTATGAAATCACTCAATACTTGTGATGGGCCTCCAAATTAGAGACAAATTAAGGCCCATATAGCCTTTCCTCGGCACATAAAGACTATATTAAATCTCTCCTTCTACACTCAATAATGTATTTTTAGCTTTAATATGTTCTTAAGAAGGTTTAGAGATAATTTCATATTATGCGCCTAATATTATTTATTTTTGTAGAATATTGTGATAATTATGGGCAGATTATGAAGATTTGGAGGAGGAGATAATCCAAAGACTTTCCCCCTCCTACAGAAGGATAAATATAGGATAAAATGAACAAAATATCATGAAATTATTGACAAATTCTGACGCTCCACTAATTGAAAAAATCTAGGAATGTGTTCCCTGTTATTTAATGCAAATTCCTAGTGTTGGGAACTAGATCCACTATTTGAGGGATTTTGGAGGAGAAAGATGCCTCCTTTAAAGGAGAATGCTTCCTCATTACTTTGTATAAGTACAAATTATAATTTTCAGCTAGGGGCATGTATTTATTAGTCTTCTAGTGGAGAAAACTTGTTATTTAGCAACTCCACTTTCATTTCGAGTAGGGATGTACGTGGATTGATTCAAATAATGAAGTTTGGTGCCATTTTTAGCTTCTAAGAATTGGTTTCCTTCATAGGAATCTGAGTTTACTTGGGCTTGGCCATCCTAGGAGCCTCAAATCCATCTTGTACAATTTGTTTATTTCCTTTGAATGCCTCTTTCACTTGCATCTCTTATTTATGCATTTACTATTCATGCTTCTTTTGTTGTAGGTCATATTGGTTAAATGATTGAAGTGAGTTGTTTTTTAGGTTATTTATAGAGTCACAAGCATGATTCATCCTTAGAACAACTTTGAAAATTCATATTCATCATTGAGATACTTGGATTGATTTACTAGTTCACAAATCTAGAATTTCTGGAAGTCCCTTGTAGCAAAATAGTAGTAGTTATGATATTTTTTAGAACATGTTAATGAGATGCATTGGAGTTTATTCTAATTGTATTGGGTCATAAAAAAATTCAATTTAATAACAAAATTTACCCCATATAATTTGTACTCGATTAGGTTAGGAATTTGGTAGGTTAACTTGATCATTAGTTCTTGAATTTCCGATTTTTAGTGCAATAATTTTTTTCTATTTTTTAGCACGTGTTAATAAGGGTATTTTGGAGTGATTCCACTTGGAACAAAGTCCTAGTAAGTCCTACTTAATAATTTTTTTTTCCCATCTCATTTTTATTTTGATTTTCTTGGACATTCGACAAGTTATCTCACTCTTGTAGCAAAACAGGGTCTCCTGTAACATCTCCTATAGTACTCCCATAACATGTGTAAAATTGGCTAGATTTGATCCAAAATTATGAATTTTTTTCACAAAATATATCTTGAATGCAGTGATTGAAGAAATATTTCATTTTTTTGATACATCTTAAGCTACGGGTTTCATTTCCAACATTTCTATTTCTATTACATAGACTAGGATTCCTTTTGATGTGCCATTTACACTCGGTAAATAGGTTAATATTTACATTTCTAAATATAGGATTAACATTTACATTCATGAAAATTAGAATAGCCTTTCATTTTTACAAAAGTAACTATAATTTCCTCTCTACAAAATTAATTAGGTTTCCTTTATGCAAATAGAGCAATATTTCCATTTCTGCAATTAGTTTATGCTTGGATTTCATGGCATTCACTTCATTGCATCAAATCAATGAAAGAAGGAGACATTTCATGCTACACATATAGTTTTGACACCTCTTAAGTTTATACAAACCCCGGGTTGATAACTTAGGTTGGTAGCCTTGGGAGTTGCAACATTCTTGTTGTAATACTATGGCTCATCACGTTTTGGCACCATTTCTGGTGAGGTGTCAAAGTATGCATTGTTTTTATTCCTAGTTGATTAATTTATTTTAATTTATGAAAAAACACAAAAAAATTATGATTAGGCATATTTCATTTCAAAAATAGAAAATTGCATTGCATTAGTGTTTTAATAAAAAAAAATCATGAAAACAAAAACATTTCTTCAATACCACACCCCCCACTTGATCACATGGTGCAGTAAGAGCCATATCACCACCCACTTTTGCAGGTAGAAGAAGAGGAGGTGACAAAGAAGGTAGGAGAAATGGATGGAGATGATGAAAATGAGGAAGGTCCTCTTGGATTTCCCATTCAAGATACTGATAACAGTGTTCATATGAAGAAAATCCCTCCATCTTTCCTTCCCAACTTCCATGCTATGAGGTTAGAGAATCTAGAAACCTTTCTCCTTGAATTGGTAATCCTTTGTGGATCTTATGGTTACTTACTAAACACTAAAAAATGAGGTTGTTTCCGGAAACATTGAAGGATATAGCTCTTAAATGGTTCTTGAGTTTAGGGAAAAATTCAATAAGATCATGGAATGATATGAAAAATATATTTCTAGAAAAATATAAAGATCATGGTCTTAAAGAATAAATCTTTAGAATGACTCAAAAATAATATGAGATCCTTGAGGATCTAATAGAGAGATTCATGTATAATTTTAAGAGTGAAAAATTACATCATTTAGGATTTGACACACTAAAACCCTTTTACTTAGAACAATTAGGGATGAGTGGATTGATATCCTTGATCTCACCAGTAGAGGTGATGTACCAATTATCATTTGAAGAAATTTGAGAAACATGCAAGCGCATATCAAGAGGAAGGGAAAGAGTAAGTAAATAAACATCAAGATCGATAAGTAAAGCTGAACTTGGAAATTTGCTTGATAAATTTAAAACATAAATTCTTAGCAATCTAAGAAAACAAGTAGAAATGTTAAGAATGTAAGATGAGCAAAAATAAGTTGTTGATATTTGTGTTTTCCATGCAGAAACACATGCTATTAAATATTTCCCATCTTTACGAAGGTTGAAGGAAGTTTACTAAGAGGAAAATGGAGCAAGTCAATCACCAAAACAACTATTTTATGTAGCTCCAAGAATACTATGGTAGCTTAATCAACCATATATGATGCAAGAACCTAATTCACATATTCAAGATTATTCACATCCATCTCAAATTGATTGGAACACACTCTTTCCTTAGAAACCTTGGCCATCTCAACCCCAAAGCCAATCTTGGCAACAAGGCTGGCAAGGAACTTATGGGAGAAATACACAATATACTTAATATTTTCTTCAATATTCTCCATACCGAACTCCATGTTATCCCTGGCATCCACCTCCACCACAACCACAACCTCAACCAAGTCAATCTCAAAGATCCACTCCCACTCAATTACTTGTACCACCATTTCCAAACCCACACAAGGAAGTAGATTAACCCACTTATAATGATGAGGTACATTACTTTCAAAAAAATCCTCTTGATCTAAATGGTATTCATCTTAGATAAGGAAAAATATTGCAAAAAAGAGATTCTCTTGATGTCATTGAAGGAAAAAATTATGAAAAGGAAGATTCAAATGGGAAGACTGAAGAATCATGGGTTGAACTTGATGAAGAGGAGATATCAAAATCAAATATTGAGAAAGTTCCCTATGTTTGCCATCAGATACTCGAGGTGTTCAAGAGAAAATTCAACAAAAAGAGGAATATTTGAATGTCATGGTAGAAGATGACACAGAAAGAGATCCAAATGTGAAAGTGGACCAAGGGCATCACAACTATATTGAAATATGGTTCCAAACAATAATTATGTTGCAACAACAAACTCTTCTTCAAAAATTCATGATCTCATCGTAGTGAAAGCAATTGGTTTCTTATATTTAGGTACATGTCAAAGCATATATTTCAAGCCTACACACAATTTTATCTGTCATCTTGATGTGCACATGGCTCCATTGGAAGTATTAATATACTTGAAAGAGATTTTGTTTTTCCAAGTAGAGTAGGATAGAAAAAATAAAAAGAAAAAAAGAAAAAAGAAAAAATAAGTATACAATCTTAGGTGAAAACCTCCTTTGAGGCACCTGAGATTGGGTCATTGATTGAAAATATCCATGGGGTTGTCAATGGGTTAGAAAATAGAGAAAGATAAAAAATCCTAGGTGAAAACATCCTTTGGGGTGCCTAGGTAGACCTACTAGTTGAAAACCTCATTGTGGCAACTAGTAGGCCTAAGAGAAAAAAATGAAAAAAACAAAAAGAAAATATTCCTTTGCCCCATGTATATCTCTTTGGTGAATGCAAGTGCTCTCCAACCTTTGCAAGCAACAAAAGAATATAGCATCAAAAGAAAAAAAGATCAAAAATATTGTCAAAGAGAGTCAAACTTGGGCTTTCTCCTGCTTTGTCCAGATGATCCAATAGGACCAAGGAGATGCAGGAGCATCTAGGCCTAGCTAGCAATGGGATGGAAATGGTCACATGTTGTGGCTAATGCAAGTTTGGAGGAAGAATTGGTTGCTTAATTTTTATTAATTTCAAAATAAATGTAAGTAATTAGTTATTGCCTAATTCTGAACTAAATTGGGAATAAATGGCAAAGTGATCTTCCTTGCGTGGAGATCAAGCCAAGAAGTCTAGTTTGCTTAGATTAGGATAGGATTTGATTTCTCAATGTATAGTTTATTCCTTCAATTGTGGAGGAGATGGTTAGCTTAGACATATATGTATTTTCCTATCTTTTCTGAAGGGGAGAGAGACAGAGAGACGGAGAGAGAGGGTTCGAGAGCATTGTGAGCCTACGAGCAACGTAGGAGGAGAAGGTCGCTAACTAGAATAATTAGGCTAGAAAGGGGAAAAGAACCTCAAATGTAGTTTTTATTTATTTCTATACACAGAGAATTGATTGTGAGTGTGGAACTGTGTAATTGATTGCATTTCTTTTGAGACAGAGGTCTTTAATGTTGTAATTTGGCCCAAGGCCAAGACTTTGTAATGTATTCATTGTGAATAAATTAGTGTTGCATGCATTATTACATAAAAAACCTATGGAGGTCTTGAATGTTTATTTTTCCCTGTATTCGGATGAATTTGGTGTTGGATTTGCGTTTTCATTCTTTACAATAGAATTTCCCGTCGTTAAGGAAACTTGGTGTAATCTGGGTCTGCAAGCGGAAAACCCATTTACATAGAGAAACTGGGAAAAAAACTTAGCGGATTTGACAAAATGGATTTGAAATAATATAAATACCACTTTTGGGTCTTATCGAGTTCGACGTGTAAATTGCATCGCTGCAGAGGAAGGGAATCAACTTGTAAAATCACCAAATTCCGATATCGCGACCTAACCGGACCCGAAATGGTATAGGAACAATTGGATAGCCTATCGGATCTGCAAAGGCTATCACATCGGAGGTTTGAAGGGGAGGAAACATATAGTAAAGTGGACATATGGCAATCGCTGATAGCGATTAGTGATAACGCATTGGAGCTCCACTAAAGGGATAGTTTTGAGACTGTCGATTGCAATATGGAAATTGAATATGAGTCGTCCGATCGGCCAGATCTCGAACATGGCAACATCATATATAATTGTTTTAAAGGCGAAAAAGCCTTGTTTTGATGTTGCCAAGAGTGCACTAGTCCCAAAAGGGAAAAGAGCATTGTTTTAAGCTTTAACAAAGGCTTTTGGGTTCCGATAGAAAAAGGGCTAATATATTGCGGAAAAGGGAGCAAAACAGGGTGATTATTGGGTTTTACAGATCCAATTGTGGGTTTATATTGAACCATTGTTTCTGCTGCGTCATTTTTGGTATCAGAGTAGAATTGTAATTGAATAATTGGGGTTAAACAAAACAGAGAAATTCTGTATGAAGGAATTAAAACAGAGTTATGTGCTAAAGTATTTATGTAGGCAAGAGGAAGGATCAGATTCTAATCTAACAGAAGGAAGGCACACAAAGGTGATGTGTAATAGAACTTGCAGATGCAAGAGACAAAAGAAATCCATTCAAAACATAGGTGACATCATAAGAAAGTGTGAAGATTGCAGCAATATAGAACAAGAGAAGCTATGAGAGAAGAACTAGATGTGTTCTTAAAAGCAGAGAAAGGAAAGCACTCTGAAGTGGTAGTGAACCTTAAGAATCCAACAAGATGTTGGACAGAGAGAACAATTGAAGTGTTCTCAAGAGAGAGTGAGAGATTGCAGAAGCCTAGAAGGAGCAAAGGTGTTGCTCAAGAGGAGGTTCCAGATAGAGGACTGTGCTTACCAAAAGACTGAGTGAGGAGAGCTTAGAGACGTAAGATCGTAGTAAGTAGGACTTGCTGTTGCAGAGGAGTGAGGAGCTCATGAAAAAAGAGGAGAAGAAGATGACTACTGATAGTCATAGTAGAGGTTCAAGAAGAAGCCACAATAGACAGAAAGATGCCAAAGTAAATGGAATGAGGACGATTCAAGAAGAGTTTGACATAGAGAGAGTTGAGGCAGATTTCCAGATTGGAATATTGATGGAGATGCTGTAGAGAAGTGATGAAGACCAGAAGCATGGTTGGACCATGAGAAGGAGAGTAAAGTGGTAGAGGCTACAAGAGAAGAGAAATCAACAAGTGAATTTAGAGATAGCAAAAGAGTTGAGGAAGATTGGGCAGATATTGAGTGCTCAAGAGGAACCAAAGGAACTCAAAGAAGTAGAAGAAGAAATGGAAGTTTCCATTTGTAGACCAGAACAAGGTGAAATGTTGGGTGAAGAGGATAATGGGAGATCAGTTGAAGATGTCAAGGTCTATTGGCATAGTTCAGAACAATTCGAAGATATGATGACAATGGAAGCAAATGAGACAATGCAGCCTTGTGATTTTTATTCTCATAGTTTGTGTATGTTTGCAGGATATGCAGAGGATGATGGAAATTTTGGTGAAACTGTCACAAACAGGAATGCAACTCTTGAGGTGAATTATGATGGAGAATGCCTTTTAGAGGAAGAAGGTGCTGATTTATTACAGCAGAAGGAGTTCATATATGAAATTATGTTAGGTGTGAAATAGTTAGATGAAGTTGATATGGAACAGAAGTCTAATGACAATACCATAGTGGTACTACAAGAAGGTAAACAAATGAATTTTTTTAATGAAATTGATGAAAGAATTTTGCAATATGATAGTGCAGAAAACAAGATAACTCAGGAGGATTTCCAGGAAAAGAATGAAGCTGAGGATGGAAGTTGTGATGAATTGCTGGAGAGATTTCACAAGGAAATAGAATTCTTGGAAAGACTGCTCAAGGAACCTGAAGAAGAAATGAAGCTTTTAGAACCTAATGGGAAAAAGGATATGGTTACTATGCATGATAAGGATGAACCGTCTCTAACATTTATAGAGTTAAGTAAATGTTTAGCTCTTCCGTTAATGATGTGACTGTTGGTGTGGAAGACAACATTAATAAGTATGATGTTGAAGATAGAGAAATTGAGAAGAGATTATTTGAAGGTGAGATGAAAGATTAGGAGTAACAAGGAAGTTATGTCCTCAGAGACATGAAGGAGACATAAGTATTAATCCAACAAGATGAAAATGGAAGGAATCAACAATTTAAAGGAGATGATCAACAACATGAAGGCATTAGATTGCAGAAGTATAGCAACTGGTAGTAGAATGAAGAACAAGAGATTAGTCTGGAAATACAAAGAAAGACAAGTGAAGACCGAAGATATAGATGGAGAATGAAGAAAAGGGTCAAGTGGAAGCTATTTCAACAGAGGTGGAATGGCAAGCTGATGAACAAGTTCTTGGAACATGCACAAATTCATATTGATATGTTAGAGAAGGAGAGACTCAGAGAAATAGAGTCACATCAAGAAGGATCTACTGAAATCCAAAAGATCTATGATGGTGATTGGTGCTTGAAGCATCAAAAGAGGATGGAAGGTATTGTGTTTTTAAAATTGATCATTGTTGTATGTTTACAGGTCATATAGACTTGAGGAAAGACAAGCAATTATTGGAAACTGTTATATTAACAGGTGAAGAGTTGAATACTCATAGTCATATGAAGAATAAAGAGAAAAGTTACAGTTAGGTGAAGGAAGATGTCCAGTCAGATGAAATCCGAAGGATAATTCAAAAGGTGGATGGCAAAGGAATTATTGAGATCAAAGCAATGTTTGGAAAGGAAGAGATCCATTCATATGAAATGGAACAGATATTTTTATAAGGAAAACTGATAAAGATAATACAAAGCAAATGGGGAATCTTATGGTGTATTCAGGAATTGGAAGTCAATTGGAAGAGTTGATGATGGAATTATTTGAGGAGAGCTTCGTATCTCATAATTTCGAAATAGATATTGTGTGTGTAAATGCAGGATACACTGAAGTAAGACAACTGTTTAATGTTGTCATAGGGGAAAGGAAAAGAAAAGATATGATTTTTCAGAAGATAGAAGAAGGAAATTCACATAATCTTGTGATGCGGAGGAAAGAGCAGCTATTGAACATAGCTGTAATGAATTATGTAGATATTAGACAACTACTGAAGATTGAAGTCAGAGGAGAACAACTACTGAAAGTTGATATAGAAGACCTTGTAGATTATAAATAGTTATTGAAGATCATTGACCTTGAAGAAAGCCAAAGAATAAGTGATCAAATTATACAACCAGAACTAAATGAGAACAAAGTTGTCATGGATGACAAATATGAGAAAGAAGTTGTCAGAAATGTTGGCATAATGAGGAAACAGGGTAAAGCATTTGTGTTTATTGAACTAATTAATTATGATGAAGATTTATATGCAAGAACAAGGCAATGTGAAGTCAATCTGAACCAAGGAGTTGTTTCTAAAGATCAGATCGAATTAATGAAGGGTGAGATCAAAATGTCTCAGAAAGATGGAATGATGTTGAATCTACAGTATGGGAGTGTTGAACTAGAAATGAATTCAAGAGATGATAGTAATAGAATTAGTATTATACTACAGGTATTTATTGATGGAGAAGAGGCTGAAGATGACATTTTAGATGCATACAAATATAATGCCATAATTCTTAAGAGTGCAGAAAAGAAGTTACTAGAAGAATAAATATTCCAAGTAGCTAAACAAGCAGGAAGAATTCCGAGTTTTCAAGAAATTTGTGAAGTTACAGGGATGCTGAGAATTGAAGTAAGAAGTAGTGAAGTCATGAATGAGAAACCAGAAGAAGGAACTGGAACTATTACAGAGGATGAATAGAGAAGACATTTGTACATTTCAGAAATGTATATGGGAAAATATTGGCACGAGATTATGATGTTCTTATTCAAGAACACAATCAGTTGTAGGAGAATAGTATTCAACACATGAGAAGTGAAGTGGACAAAGAATTGGATGAGTTGTGGAGACTCATACAACAACATTCCAATAAAATAAATAAAGGAAAAAAGAAGAAAGGAAGATTGACCAGAAAGAATGGTACAGGTGAAGGAAATGGAAAAATGCAAACTAAGATGTGGGAGCTTGTCATAAACTGTATTGATGAGAAAATAGTAGTAAGATATATGAAAGGGCAGTAGCAGATAGTGAGAGCATAGCTAATGGGGCAATGCAACATAAAGTCTGGAGACTGGGAAAACAACAAACAACAACAATAACCAAGGAAAGACTACCAAACAAAGTATGGGATCTAGGAGGCCACGGATCAGAAGCGCATGATTAGGAGATCATGATTAATTTAAACTTTGGGATTCTGATACAGGAGCATCTAGGCCTAGCCAGCGATGTGATAGAAATGGTCACATGTTGTGGATAATGCAAGTTTGGAGGAAGACTTAGTTGTTTAATTTGTATTAATTTCAAAATAAATGTAAGTAATTAAATATTGCCTAATTCTGTACTGAATTGGGAATATATGGCAAAGTGATCCTCCCTGTGTGGAGATCAAGCCAAGTAGTCTAGTTTGTTTAGATTAGGATAGGATTTGATTTCTAAATGTATAGTTTATTCCTTCAATTGTGAAGGAGATGGTTAGCTTATACATATATGTATTTTCCTATCTTTTCTGAAGGGGAGAGAGATAGAGAGATAGAGAGAGAGGGTTTAAGAGCATTGTGGGCCTATGGACAACGTAGGAGGAGAAGGCCGCTAACTAGATTAATTAGGCTAGAAAGGGGTAGAAAACCTCAAATGTAGTTTTGTATTTATGTCTGTACACAGAGAATTGATTGTAAGTGTAGAACTGTGTAATTGATTGCATTTCTTTTGAGACAAAAGTCTTTAATGTTGTAATCTGGCCCAAGGCCGAGACTCTGTAATGGATTCATTGTGAATAAATCAATGTTGCGTGCATGATTACATAAATTACCCGTGGAGGCCTTGAATGTTTAGTTTTCCCTGTATTCAGATGAATTTGGTGTTGGCTCTGTGTTTTCATTCTTTACAATATAATTTCCTATGGTTAAGGCAATTTGGTGTAACCTGTGTTCACAAGCAGAAAACCCATTTACGCAGAGAAACCGCGCAAAACACTTAGCGGATTTGAAAAAATGGATTTGAAATAATATAAATATCATTTTTGGGTCTTATCAAGTCCGATGTGTAAATCGCATCGCTACAGAGGAAGGGAATCAACTTGTAAAATCGTCGAATTCCGATATCACAAACTAACTGGACCCGAAACAGTATAGGAACAATTGGATAGCCTATCGGATCCGCAAAGGCTATCGCATCAGAGGTTTGAAAGGGAGGCGAAAAATAGTAAAGCGGACATATGGCAATCACCGATAGTGATTAGCGATATCGCATCGGAGCTTTGTCAAAGGGATAGCGCCGATAGTGCAAACCATTGAGACTGCCGATTGCGATATGGCGATTGAATTTGAGCTGTCCGATCGGCCAAATATCGATCTGTGGCAACAACATATATAATTGTTTTGAAGGTGGAAAAGTCTTGTTTTGACATTGCCGAGAGTGCATTGGTCTCGAAAGGGAAAAGAGAATTGTTTTAAGCTTTAACAAAGGCTTTTGGGTTCCGATAGAAAAAGGGTTGATATATTGCGGAAAAGGGAGCAAAGCGAGGTTATTATTGGGTTTTATAGATCCAATTGTGGGTTTATATTGAACCTTTGTTTCCGATGTGTCACAAGGCCATGCTAATCCATCACCATCATCCATTTCCAACATCCACCTTCATTCCAAGCCTTTCCCATTCATTTTCCTCACTATCCTAAGGTGCTACAGGAAGCATATGTTTTTCTACGTGATTGTCAAAATACATAGGACAATTTTTTTTTTACCATGTCTCGAAAAATTCGCATCCATTAGATGACCTGTTTCATGGGGACATGCATATGGATGGTTGTAACATGCTCAAGGAATTTTAGAAAATTTGAGTGCACACTTTTTGAGAAATCAACCTTCATCACCTACAACCATTTTTAATTTTTCTCAAGATTCGTGCATATGTTGGACAATATTTTTTATGGGGAGATGCATAAGGATGATGGAAACATCTTCACAAAATTTCAGGTCAATCCAATTTACCTTTCAATATACATGGATAAAACAATTCTACTACAAGAAGGTTACATAATTGCTACAGGAGTGACCAAAATTTCTACAGGATTGTGATCGACATAGAGAGAGGGGTAAGATCCTATGTTTTCCTTAGGGGAATGAAAAATAAGTCTACCACACCTCCATCATCCATCCTACAAATAATTTTGTCACTTTTCCATCTAAAAATCCTCTCTGTCCATGAAAAATCCCCATTTTTACTCCTTCCATTATTTTCACCATAGTCAAGGCTTTTGATCCTTGTCCATAGATAGTCATGAATTATTGGTGTTTTTGGAAGCATTATCTGAAGTATATTTTTGTTATATAAAGGTTTTTGTGACTGCTACAGGAAGAAATACATTCCTATAGCAGTCTATAATTACCCTACAAGACCACAATTGAGAGCACCAGATGAAAAACCAATCATCATGAAGACATTGGAGAGTCATTTCCTTAATTTTGTGCAGTTATAGGACCTCTGCAAAGCTGCTACAGAATCATTTTTCATCTCCAACAACAACCTTTGATCCATGGTGGCACGTGTATTTTTATCACATGGAACTTCAATCACTAATGAGAAGATTCCATATAATGAAAAACAATTGATGAAAGTGACATTCTGTACCTCAAAGAGACTTCCAACAACTTCATCAGTGTTGCAATAGCCTCATGTAAGCATCAACAAGTCGATCATCAACTATAACACTCAGTCATCATGAGCATCTCAACAACAACATTTTAGACAACGATGTGAAGTAGTAGTAGTAACAACAAAAAACCTAGAAGACCTCCAGATTCAAGGCTACCTGCAATAAGACCTCCAATAGATTATCACATGCATCTTCAGGATCATTAGTAGCAACTTCATAACCACCAAAGGTAGCTTTAGTAGTCATATCGGTAACCTCAATATTATTTGTAAAAACACATCAAGGGTAAGGCTCAGGTATGCAATCCTCTAAACCTTTCCCACGAACTTATTTTAGCTTGAAAAATATTGAAAGTGTATGAAGGAAAAGGTTTTTTTATAACCAAAATTAGTAGCAGAGCAACCTCAACCTTATCTAGCAATTAGCTTCACTTTTCCACCAAGACACTTGCACGTGTGGGAAAGGAACAAGACTAAAGTGAAGAGGAATTGAGAAAGTGGGTTGTAATCATTTTTTCGTGATGGAGGATAAGGAGTGTGAAGGGGTAAGTGAGGGCCAACTTAGTTAACAAAATCACTCTGAGTTTATTTTGCATGCAATGAAAAAAGAGAAAAAAAAGAAAAAAAATAATAAAAAAACAAAAATAAAAAATAAAATGGGGACCCACCACCTCTTGTTGTGAAAATATTGGTTGCTACAAGATGCAGGTTGTGTTATACAGGATTAGAACAAGATGCTACATCACCAGAACATAACTGCTACAAGACCAAAATATAACTGCTATAGGAAGAAGATAACTGCTACATGAAGAACATAATTGCTACAGGAAGGAAAAGATTGCAACATGAAGCTATCAGAGTGCTACATGAAGACAAATTTTTTGTAGAACAACCACTAGAGCCTTGGGGAGTAAGGAAATATTCAAAGGAAATGGCAAGGGTGCAAACAAAGATGCTATAGGTGAAAAAATAATTTTTACAGGATGAAGAAAAATTACTACAGGAAGGGACAAAAATAACTTAAGAGGAGGGAGAAAGTTCACAAGGACTCCAAGGGCCTTCTCCACAGCTTGGTATTGGATCTTACTACAAATTTATTACAAAAAGAGGTAGAACCCAATAGTGGATGAAAATTGCAGAATCCATGAAAGTAGAGGATGTGGGCCTCATGGAGTAAAAGGTGCAAGAAATGAGCAAGGAATTGAATGATTTAAGAATAAGGGAGTCTGTCATGAAAGAGAAACTACAATTAGAAAATAATAGGCTAAGGGAGAGACTACTGGAAAAGAAGGTACAACTTGCCACCATGGAAAGTTTTTCCATGGAAGCCATCCAAATCATATTCCATTGAGCTAAGGAAGGAATTGCATGAAAAATACCAAAAGTTGGATAGGTTACTCAGAAGAAGAGCAACAGTTTCAGTAGGGGGTTATGATGGGCCTCAAAATTAGGCACAAATTAAGGCCCATCTAACATTTCCAAGGCACATAAAGGCTATATTAAACCGCTCCTTCTAAAATTAATAATTATTTTTAGCTTTAATATGTTCTTAGGAAGGTTTAGAGATAATTTCATATTATGTGCCTAATATTATTTATTTTTGTAGAATATTGTGCGAACATTGGGTAGATTATGAATATTTGGAGTAGGAGATAATATAAGGACTTTCACTCTGTTACTGAAGGTTAAATATTGGATCATAAATGAACAAAATATCATGAAATTATTGACAAATTCTGGAGCTCCTTTGATTGTGAAAATCTAGGAATGTGTTCCCTATAATTTAATGCAAATTCCTAGTGATGGGAACTAGATGCACTTTTTGAGGGATTTTGGAGGGGAATGATGCTTCCTTTCAAGGATAAGTCTTTCTCATCACTTTGTATAAGTAACATTTCAAATTTTACTCTAGAGGCATTAATATCTTAGTCTTCTTGTGGAGAAAAGTTGTTATTTAGCAACTCCACTTTCATTTCGAGTAGGGATGTACTTGGGTTGATTCAAATAATGAGGTTTGATGCCATTTTTAGCTTCCAAGAATTGGCTTCCTTTACAAGACTCTGATTTTCCTTGGGCTTGGCCATCGTAGGAGCCTTAAAGCCCTCTTGTACAATTTATTTATTTCCTTTGAATGTTTATTTCACTTATCTCTTATTCCTGCATTTCCTATTCATGCTTCTTTTGTTGTAGGTCATATGATTAAATGATTGAAGTCAGTTATTTTGTAGTTAATAAATAGATTCAAAAGCATTATTTATCCTTAGAACAACTTTGAAAATTCATATTCATCATTGATCTACTTGTATTGGTTTACTAGTTCACAAATTTAGAATTTCTGGAAGTTCCTTGTAGCAAAATAGTAGTATTTTTTTTCTATTTTTAGAACACGTTAATGAGATTAATTTGAGTTGATTCCACTTGTATTAGGTTATAAAAACATTCAAGTTAATAAAAAAATTTACCCCATAGAATTTTAACTCGGTTTGGTTAGGCATTTGGTAGGTTAACTAGCTCACTAGTTCTTGAATTTCTGGTTTTTAGAGCAGTAATTTTCTACTATTTTTTATCACATGTTAACAGGGGTATTTGGGAATGATTCCACTTGGAACAGAGTCCTAGGACATCCTACTTAATACTTTTTTTTTCCCATCTCATTTTCATTTTATTTACTTGGACATTCGGCAAGTTATCTCAGTCATGTAGAAAAACATGGCCTCATATAGCACCTCCTTTAGCACTCCTATAACATGTGTAAACTTGACCAGATCTGTTCCAAAAGATTTTATTTTGTCCCTTAGGCTTGAATAATGACCCTTAGGCTCCAAAACCTTGATTTAATAAGACTAAAAACCTCCTAAGCCTGGTCTCTTCTCCATTGCAATTCACCTCTCTAGTTATCGTTAGTGGACAAATTCATGATTTGAAGAGCATAATGATGATTTTCATGATTAATTTATGGAGAAAATTATGAAAATTGTTGAAATAAGATTAAAATTTACATTCATGCAAAGTAGAATAGCTTTTCATTTTTTAAAAAGTGACAAGGATTTCCTCTCTGCAAAAGTAATTAGGTTTCTTTTCTACAAATAGAGTAGCATTTCCATTTCCGCAATTAGTTTAGGCTTTGATTTCATGGTATTCACTTCATTGCATAAGATAAATGAAAGGACACATTGCATGATGCACATATAGTGGTGACACCTCTTAAGTTTGTACGAACCCTAGGTTGATAATTTTAGTTGGTACACTTGGGAGTTGCAACATTCTTGTTGGAATACTAGGGCTCATCAACTTGTAGTTTAGTTGCTACACCGCTAAGTGATTGCTTTGTCTGTGAAATCACTTAGTTCTTTCCAAAAAATTAATCACACAACTAAGTTCTTTATTTATCTGTTAAACCACTTAGTGATTCTCAAGAAAAGGAAGCAAAGAGTAACTATAAAATAAGTCGACCATGTCTGGAGTAGCTCAACAAGTATAAATAAGGAATGATTCAACCTCATTTGATCTCCACTCATCTAAGAACAAGCAAGAGAAGTAATCGAGGAAATTTGGTCTGAGGAATATAATTTCACAACTCATGAACTCTAAGATGAGTTGAAGAAGCAAGGATATTGGTGTATGGTTATAATTTTAGGTAATAGTTTTTGGTAAAATTTCTTATCAGGTTTTTGGGAAAAACATGTCTATCCTTAAAGCCAATTTTGACCTCTCTTGTAGCTTTATTCCAACTTACTTTTGAAGGACAATAGTCAACCACTTTAAGGTTGATATCAAACTTCATCTATGAAGCAAATTTCAGTCTGTGGAGGAACCAGGGAAAATTTTAAGAACCATCCTAAATTTATATGTATAATAAAAGGGCTAATCCCCATGATACATATGAAAAATGAGAGGAGATTTTATCAATAATATAATATGTATATATAATTTTTTTGGCGAATCTATCACCATATTACATTATCTTGTACAGTGATGGAGAATCTTTCACTGAATTATAAAATCGTGTAAGATCTTAACAAATATTTTACTGAATAATAAAACATTGCGAAGTCTTGGCAAATGTTTTTTTAAAGTATGAAACCATATATGATAATAACAAAACATATTCATTAAACTGTAATATACTAACATACATGTTTGGAAAAAAGAAACATAATTTTCTCTTCCTACAAACAATGTTCGAAGTTTTAGTTGTCGTGTTTGTCAAGGTTCTTACAATACACTTTTTCGTATCATTCTATTAGTTTTGATAATATTCCACAACAAGTTCTTGTAGGTGTTGATATTAACAATGAGTTCTGTCAAGGTAGGAGAGATTAGATCTTTTCTCTACAACTTTTGTCAAGCTGCCACTTATTTCAAGTTATCAAATTTCTTTCTTATTCCATACACTCCAACTATGAGATTAAAAAAAACACATCATGTTTGTTTACCCCAACACGCCAATAAGTAGCAAACCCCAACTATATTATATAAGAAAGTATTAGGTATCCCAAAGGCTTGAAGGGGATCTAATTGAAATAAGTGACCATTGTGAGAATCCTTCCAATCAATATATGAATATATAAATGTAGATTTATTATTATTTTAATTTGAAATCTTCAATTGAATAATAAAATTTAATTATGTCTCTCCCAATCTAAATTGCTTATTAGCATAATTCGCTACCCTCATAGGTCTCGCATTTTTTAACAGCGTTGTAACATGTAGATTAATTTCCTTTTTGGTTAATAATCACCACCTTTTAGGAAAACATGGTGCAGTGGCTCCAACCCCTACAGATCATTAGGACAAACTAAGAATAGCACAGAAGATGAAAGGTTGTACAAACTAACTTATTTTTCAAACAACTAATCCAACATCAGTACCTAAACTTTTTCATGAAGATATCATATTGAGAATGTTTGAAAAATGGTGAGAAATCTTCTGCGAGGGTGATGCGGAAAGAGTGATAAGGTTTCATTGTTTTGAATTTTTTTTTGTTAAATTAGAAAAAGTTAAAAACCAATATTAATCGAGATATTGGTATTTTTTACTAAATTTTGTGAAGTGACTAAATGTAGCATTGATCCAGGTGGATCTTGGTGGCCACCTGCCAAGTCCACCTAGACCCCCACCATTTTTTCTCTCAACATTTTCAGTTTCCTTAATTGTAACACAACTTACTATTTTTAGCAGTTTTTCGGGTCCTGAACTTCCAGAGCCATTTTGAGGCCCTGAACGATGTGTTTTTGGGAAATATGGGGGCAACATGGGTCCATAGACCGATGTTGCCCTTCCTAAAGTGGTAGTGCTCAGATAAATCTTCTAACGAGCTATTGTACATGTCAAACGGAGATCGTATGCCAAAGTTACGACCCCGGGAAGTTGATGTACCAATTTACCCAAACGGGGCCCACAATTTGGAGTTTCATCTTCTAGGGTTAGGTTTTGGAATGTTAAGGGTTTTCCATTGTTTCTCAACAATAAATAGAACTTTGAGCCTCATTGTAACACAGTTCAGAGGCATGTAGCCACTACATCTCTTCTTAGAGATAAGCTACCATCGCCCTAGCTGGTTTATTTTCCATTACTGTTTGTAAGCATATTTTAGGATTTTACATTAATGAAATGAAGTATTATTTCTGCTGCATATCTGTGTTTATGGTTATCTCTGTAATTTGTTGCATTCCTATTTAAGCCTGGATCAGTGGTATTAGAGTGGTTTGTTTTTTCTCTATTTTTCTTTGCATGTCCCCAACGACGTCGGGATATAAGGAGTTAGGGCCTGAACTGGTTAAACCTTTGCAAGACTAGCCTCACAAATCCCAATGGCCTCCCATGGCAGATGAGAAGAAAGACGAGGGGGCAGGAGATCTTATCAAAATCTTGCTTGAAGAAGCCCTCGAGCGACAATGGAATGCGATGATGGACAACTTTGCCCAGATCCTTCAGCGGCTACCGATAAGCGACGCATTGGCTTCCAACAGCTACTTTGGAAATGCCACGCCCTTTAAGGTACAAGTTAATTTTGAAATCCCCATATTCGAGGCTCAGATAGACGTAGGTGGCGTATATAAATGGTTAAATCTGCTAGAGGATTATTTTTCTGTTCATGAATTTTCGAGTTAGGAAAAGATTGTTTTCGTTCTTCTCAAAGTAGCCCCCTTGTCAAGGTCTAGTGGGAAACCTACTATGAGTAGAAGGATGAAAGTACCGGCTCACTATTTTTAGCCGCACCCACCTAGAATTCATTTTTGGGATGCCATCAAGGAGTAGTACTACCCTGTCGGAAGCTATGAGGATGAATACATAAAGTGGACCACGCTGCGGCAGGGAAGGGACCAAGACATGCCAGAGTTCACCAATCTTTTCCATACCCTTCGCACAAAGTTGGGTATCAAGGATTCGGAGCCGCATTTGATACTCAAATATTGCGGCTGCCTGAACAAGTACATCTAGGAAGAAATGGAATTCCTGAACATCTCCTCGCTCGGCACAACATACCGATATGCTGTCAAGGTCTAGTAGAAGTTTAAACAAAAGAAGTGAGACTTTGGATCTATGAATCCAAAGCAAGGGAAAGGTGCCCCTAAACCATAGAACAAAGGAGAAAGCCAAGGCGGGGCAGCCCAAGACAACTCGCCAAAGCTGCAAGCAAAGAACAACGTTGCGAAGCCGAAAAAGGACACGGGGAAATGGTGAGTTCCATAAGAACTCCACTCACAACACAAGTGAGTGTCGGGCCAAGCAGGCATTGGTGGCTGAGCTAAAGGTTTCAAAATTAGATGCATGTTCCAACTCTGAGTCAAACCCAACAAGGGGAATGACAAAGGGAAGTAGATCATTGATGCAGATCCCAACGCCATTGTTGCTACTGCCAAGATCTAGAAAAATGAACCCGAAGATCCAGAGGAGGAGGAGCGTCTCTTCCACTCCCAGATGTGGGTAAAGGGCTCTCCGCTACAGTTCATTATCGATAGCGGGAGCCAAAAGAACCTCATTTTGGCAGAGGTCGTGAAGCGCTTGGGCTTACCCACCACAGCACATCCACAACTCTACACCATCGGGTGGCTTCACCAAGGACAGGACCTTCGCATGAGCCAGGAGTGTCGCCTTCCATACAACATCAAGCCCTTCATGGATGAGGTATTGTGTGACATTGCTTCCATTGAATTTTGTGATGTATTATTATGACAACCATACTTGTGGAAGCGACATGCTGTGTATGAATCAAGGCCCTGTGTTGTTATTATTACATTGAGAAATAAGTTGTACAGGATACCAGAGTTAGCACTACCTACCGCCATCTCTTTCATTACTGCAAAACAATGCAGTAAGCTCATTTCCAAAACTGGGAAATTTGTTTTCCTGATGATACACCCTTAAGGAAAGAAGAAGACAATAGCCACGGCCTCTAGACAGGGCCCCTCCGCACGACAACTACAGATGGACAAGGTCGTGGAGGAGTATGAGGACATCTTCACCTCCCCCGCAGGGGTTCCTCTACATTGTCAGGTCAAGCACTCCATTGATCTGACCCCAGGTGCGCCGCTACCCAATGGACCAATTTATTGGCGCTCTGTTATGGAGAATGATGAAATCCAGAGGCAGATTCAGGAGCTCCTGCAGAAAGGTCACATCCGTCCGAGTTCATCGCCTTGTGGGAGCCCGATCGTGTTGGTACAGAAGAAGGATGGCACTTAGAGACTCTGTATTGACTATCGGGTGCTGAACAAGATCACTGTCCATAACAGGTACCCAATCCCGCGGATTGACGACCTCCTGGACCAACTAAAGGGGGCGAAATATTTCAGCAAGATTGATTTGAAGTCAGGATATCACCAGCTACCAATTGAACCCTCTGATGTGTGGAAGACTGCCTTCAAAGCCATGGAGGGCCTTTTCGAATGGTTGGTTATGCCTTTCGGATTGACGAATGCTCCTACAACCTTCATGAGGCTAATGGATGACATCTTGCGGCCATTCACCAACTCCTTTGTAGTGGTATACTTGGATGACATTCTGATCTTCTGTCAGAGTTGGGAAGAGCACCTCCACCACATCCGACAGGTTCTCCAAACACTATGGCAACACAAGCTATGTGCCAATTTGGAGAAATGCACTTTTGGCATGACCTAGGTTCAGTATCTAGGATACATTATTGATGAATAGGGGGTGCATGTGGATCTAGCCAAGATCCAAGTCGTTCGAGATTGGCCATCTCCAACCACTCTGACAGAGCTCCGCAACTTTCTAGGTCTTGCCAACTTCTATCGTAGGTTCATGTTGGGGTTTTCTCATATCACTTGGCCCTTGAGTCAAGTCACCAAGGGAGGAGCAAAAGCAAAATTCTCTTGGTCTGAATCTCAACAGAAGGCATTCATAAAGTTGAAAGATTACCTCTGCACGGCACCAGTGCTCGTGTTACCAGATTTACAACAACCCTTTGAGGTCGAGACAGATGCCTCTGAATATGCTATTGGGGTAGTCCTTACTCAACATGGGCATCTAGTGGCATATCACAGTGAAACACTTTCAGACACAGTTCGGAAGTATCCCACTTATGATAAAGAGATGTATTCCATTGTGCAGGCCCGCCGATAATGGAAGCATTACATTTTGGGGAAGGAAACGGTCATCCACACAGACCACTGAATCTTGTAGTTCATACAGACCCAAGGGAAATTGCAGAATGATCGCCATCAAAAGTGGTCTACATACCTGCAACAGTTCCACTTGAATATTTGTTATAGACATTTTGGGGCACTGTAACCCCAATCATAAATGTCCGTAAACTGAGGGCTCCAAAGTCCCTAAAAGTGTTGCTTCACTACCTAAAGGAACAAGGTCAGCTGATTACATCATCTCCCAGAAGTTCTCCACTAAAAACTGCTAAGAAATGGTCAAAACTGGACCATACTGAATACCCAGTGCAGAGAGTGTAATGCATATCACCTTCCCAGTGTAAAGGGTGTGATGCATATTGAATGGCTCCTCTATAGGGTGCAATGGGTGAGAATGGAAAAATCGTAGAGACAGTTTGCGAGGTGGAAGATCATGGAATCTTCCAGAAACTTCCCCTCTGACACTTGCCTCTCTGTTTTCGACC
>APFE030247484.1:14606-45696 GCA_000404065.3 Pinus taeda | reverse complement strand
AGTGGCAATACTTGTGCTGAAAGGAAGATATCAAGAGATTAGAGTTGCAAGAGCCTTCTTTGTGTCCATAAGGATTTACCTAAGTAAGGAGATCTTGTCACCAAAGAGAGAGAGGCTTGTCCCTCATCCCTTCAAGCTTTGCAAGACTTGTGTAGCTGAGCACCCAGCCAAAGGAGGACTTGACGTCAGGACATTGGTTGTATTCTCCTTTGTTGATTATTAATAATAGATGACTATCATTATGGTTCCATTCTCATTGTACTTGTAATGGTTGATGTTTAATTATATCCTTCCTGACTGATGTATAATTGCATATATTAGATTTCACGCTTGTGTTTGTGTTGTTCTCTTTGTGTGCAGGTGTCCATTCACGGAGATAGTGGAGGATTGTGAACGGCCAAGGCAAAGGAACGTGGGCGACATCTCTTCTACAAACGGAAGCGTTGGATCTCAAGTAGGTCTTCACCACCTACCTTTTATTTGCAATTAGGAACTTGCGTGATAGCATTGTTTGATTGTTGCTAGACCCATTCTAGGCTAGTAGGGATCGCCTCTATCCATAGAGGGGATTTACCTCTCCAACACAAGCTATAAGGAAAGTTTCTTGCATAATTTTGAAAGAGAATTGAGGTAGGATAGAGGGATGTTATAGTGCCCCTAACAAGGCCAAAATACTACAACAGGAGGCACAATACCTAGAATAGTGTGAAAAGCCAAAGGCAACTAGTGAAGGAGAAAGAGGAGGGCAAGTTTTAGATTGTTTTTCTCTTGACAACTGAATCAAAGCTTGGAGAAGTAGCCAACATTGGATAGAGGTTATTTTGAGCATATATTTGTTAATATTAAGATTTATTTTCTCTAATAAAACGTTTGAAGCTTTTGTATTGTGCTCTACCTGCAGGTTGAGACTTGTAGTTGTCTTATTGGAGGTAAATAAGGGGTTGGAAGGTGGAAAAGGGACAATGCTTTTTAGGACCTTGTTAGAACAACTAAGCCACAGTGTTTGGAGGCATTTTTTTCATAGTTGTGGGGCAGTAAAAGGGGTTGTAGAAGCTCTAAAAAAGGGATGAAAAATTTGGAATCTAGGGCACAACCAAATTGCATATGAGGTAGAAAATGGTATATTTTGATCTTCCTAAGTTGATGTTGTTTAAGGAAATATTGAATTTATTTGAGGAAGATCTATGAAAACCCTAAGGATGGTGAAGTAATGGACATTCTCTATTAGGTGGGTTATGTTTGGAAAACCATGTGATAGAAATCATGAAGATATTAGAAGGCAATTTTATTGATTCCCTAAAGATTGTTAACAAGAGGACAATTATAGGGCCAAGGATAATAATCTTAGAGGTAGTTGATGGACTGGTGAGAAGGTTTGTTTCAAGACCTTGGAAATTGGCTAGTTTGGAAAGGATGATAATAACAACTAGAAACCATAAGTAATTGTGACTATAAAGTTGTATTAATTGATGAAGGCTGTTTAGAGAGGTTAGCCAAGTTGTGTTCAAAGCAATGGATTGACTAACCTTGTGATAACCAGTCTATTGAAGAAATTTTGTGATGGACTATATTCAAGGAAGAAAGTGGTCTAGGTAGTAGTCGAAGACCTCAAGTATAGGATAATGATCTGTTAGGGGGAAGAGTTAGAGCCCTTGAAAGGTGAGAAATCTTTAGTGGTAAGAGGGTTCATATAGAAAAGCTACAATTAGAAGTAGGTGATGTAAGAGAATTATGATTACTTTTGACATAAGCTAAGGCTTTTTGATAAAATATCCTTGGTTGAGAGGGAGTGAGTGTGTATTTTTCTTCTCAGGTTGAGAGGTAGTAAGCTTGAACACTGGTTCTCCCTATGCTATGTACTAGGCCAGGACCAACAACCGTAATTATAGTACATGCACCATGGATAAGGAGAATGATCATTTGAATTAGCTTGGTTCTCCTTGTGTCAGGCATTGTGACAGATTAGGATTAATATCCTAAGTCAAGTAAATGGACATGGATAAGGAGAATGATGGATTAGATAAGAATGAACAAACATTGTTGAGTAATGTAATTTGATGGATTAGGATTGAGATCCTAAGTCTCATGGACTTGGATAAGAATTGTCTGATGGACAAACATTTATTTAAGGGGAATGGTCTAGTGGTAGATTACTCTAGGTATCCTAGGTGAAGTATGTACCTTGGTGAGTTGATGTGGTGTTCTATGGAATGCCTCCCAACATTGTGCTCTAGTATTGTGAGAGAGAGTGTGTACCTGTCAAGGCCTTAGTAATGTTACAATGTTGGCTATGCTGATATTTTGATGCTTATCAATGTAGATACTTTCTTATGAGAATATTTCAACTTGAAATGGACTTGTTGATTCATTATGAATACCTCCCTAGTTAAGAGGGAGTGCTGGAAAAGTATCTAGGCTTGGTATTTCTTATGTAACAAAAGAAAGAAAAGGGAAGAAAAAATATTATTTTCAAGCATGAGTTTCATGTTTCTTCTTATTAGTCAACTAGGTCAAGCACATTCTTCATGCTTCTAGGGTTTTTCATGAGTCAAGAAAGTTGATATGAATTTTATAAGACCCATTTGGACATGTTGTAACATACAAACAAATTTATTTTTGAGTCTAGAAAGTCAAGGAATACTCCAAGTACAAGTTGACCCAAGAAAGGACAAGTCAGCCCAAAGGAAGGTTATTCAATCTCATAAGAAATAAGAAGAGATTCAACTCATTTGAAGCACTCATTGTTGGAATAAGGAATTACTGAGAGGGGTCGTGAATCAGTAATAGTGAGGTTCTTCAAATTAGAAGTACAAACCTTTAGATTCTTTTCACTACTGTTAGTTATTTTGAGAGAGAATTCATACTACAGTAGAAATGAACAACAATATAATATATTCACATACATCAATTGAAAAACTCATACACATATTGACATAATTATTTTTATGTGGAAGCCAAAAGGGAGAAAAAAACCAATATGTTTATTATTATGATGTAATTTAAGCACACACTTAATTACATCAATTTGTTTGTGAGCACCCACTCACAAGAGGCGCCAACCTCCTTAATATAGTGAGCCACAACCTGCCAAGAGGAACCAACTTCTTATGAATGCAGGCCACAACCTGCTCTAGCCACTATTATACTTTTCATACAATTTTCAAATTGAAAATAGAGGCAAATACATATACGCAAAAATATAAATCTAATTTACTACAATACCAATCCCTTTCCTCCAGCTCTGCAATTATCCTCTAAACTTTGTTCTCTACTGCTCCACAAGCTCTAATCACAATCCTCTGCAATTATGTATCACTACCATTACTTAGCCATAGTCACCCTTTTGTTTTCATCCTCACTACACTGCACCTCTTTAGCTCACAAAAATTCTGCACACACACAACTTGCTCAACTGTGCTCCTCTATTTTGTTCCTCTACTGCACTCAGAATAATGCTCTCTCTATTGACCATTAATCTTCCATTCATGATTCCCAAGTGTAATCTTTCACAGTGCACTTCTTCATATTTTTTCGTCTAGTGCATAGATACTTCAAATGCATTTAAACGACAGAGTGGGAATCTAAGTGTTTTCTTCACTCCAACAACTGCAAATGTATTATAATTAATGTGGAGAATGATCACCTATGTCTCCCATACTCAGAATAAATTCTCAGTCAACCTACCCACTCCAAAAACCCTTCCCATGCTTATTTATTTGATCATAATGGCCCAAGTACTCTAATATGACCGTATTCTATAGTTCATTCAATGAAGAGTGTTAGGGAGGTAAGGGATTACTTGCTTCAAATTATTACTGACCCCATTAATATTCTCTGCAAATTGTGCTCCTCATTGCCTATACTTAGTGATCTTGAGAGTCGCCATTACTCCACTGACCAACTCTTCTGTGTGCATTTAATCAGCTGCTGACACATCCATGCCTTCAGAGAACTTATGGCACTATATGAGTTGGATCTCGCAAGCCCTGGTACTCGTAGCCTTTTAAATACAATTCAATAATAGTTACGGGCTTCTAGGAACTAGCCCATATATGTCTTAGCACATTTTGATTAGCTCCTCTACTTATTCTCATTCAAGGATTAGGTGTTGTGACCATTGGCTAGGCCCCTAGGCGCTAAGCCCTTTAGAATCTTGTCAGAGGCTTATTTCCTTGTAAGATTTTTTGTGTCATATTTTCTCTAGGAAACATAAGAGTGACCAAGCACCAAATCCAACACCTGAAACTCCCATTCCTGACACTTATTCAAAATTAAATTATAAAAGAGTTACGGGATCTCGTATTTTCAGGGTATGGCCCACAATTTCCATGTCAACATTCCTCATCACCCATGCCACGTATTGAATTGTGAGAGGTCCATGTGTCACCCATAAGTGGGCCTTTTGGGTACCCAAAAATACCAAAACTACTTACAACATGTCCAACATTACATCATGCTAATGTCTTTTCCGACTAATAGTGTGCTATCACCCGTCCTATTGGAGGATAGAGAAAGGATCCCTTGATCCTTGGTTTTGCAAGCGATTTCATTTGTAATTCCCTGCTCCCTACACATCAGTACTTATAAGGAATGTAATGAATAAGAAGTTACAGGGTTTATACCTTCTAGGGTTCTAGGTTTTTGGACCTTCCAGAGTTCCAGTCTTCCCACTTCCATAACTTACTGTAATCCTGTAGCTATTTTTAAATAAATCTGTAGGCTTTGACCTTCCGAGATTCTGACCTTGCAGGATCTGATCCCACAACACTTGCTCAAGGCAATCCAGTGTCTCTTTTAAATAAGCCTCTAGGCTTTTGGGACTCCAGAATTATGACCATGTGGGATCTGATCCTGCAACCCATGCTGAAGGTAATCCCATGTCTCTTTTAAATAAGCCTCTAGGCTTCCACGACTCGGGGATTCAGGGAAGGTACTCCAAATTTGCCTTTTGGGGAACCTTACTTTTATAGAAAATATTTTTTCAAGTAAGGGGCCATTTGCAGACTTCCACATACTATTGTAAATATATTTCCAAGCACTTTTCGACCATGTCATTTCTAGGAGCATATGAACAAATAATTTGATCTAGAAATGCCTCCAAATCCTAAGTTTCCCAACCATTAGAGTCATCATATTATGGCTTCTCCAATAAGCTTTCTACTATGATGATTCTCTACAAGTAACTATAGCAACCATAGAACTCCTTCTGAGCTCAACACACCATGCACACCAATGCACACATCTGCTACCACAATCATCCATGCTAGTTTGTTTGACATCAATTCCAACACTCTTTCCAATTGTTAGATAATTCCAATTGGAAAACACATCTCTCCACATGATTGTTGACATAGATTCCAACACATTTCTTGCCACTAGCCATCCAGTGAGTGTCAACTCTCCAACATTGTCCCCCTTTGGAATTGATCGAAACAAAATAGGTTCCCCTTGAAACTAGGAATGGTCTTCTTCATTGTTTTCGTAAGCACCACTGACCTTCTCCCCCTTTTGTATCAATGGAAAAGGGTTCTCATGAAAACTCCCTCGAAACCACTACATCCTACCCTTCAATTAATCCCAGACACTGAGTAGCTGCCAAAACACATGATAATAGAGTCATTTGGGAGGAGGAGTAAGAAGTCCTATCTACTGCCAAAGATACACAAAGGGCTCTCTTGCAGGAGACTTAATAAATATATTTGCAAGTTCTTCTTTAGTGGCCACATACTCAAGATGAACAAAATTTGTGGCAACTTTCTCTCTTAAGAAATGAAACTTGATAGGAATGTTCTTGGTATTTGAGTGCATGACATGATTCTTAGAAATTCTGATAGCACTGGTGTTGTCACACATGATGGGAATTGGTTTAATTAAATCTACCTTAATGTCCTTCAAAGCTTGCTTCATCCACAAAAATTGTGAGCAGTAAGTGGCAACTGGCATATATTATGCTTCTGCACTTGATAGGGAGATGGAGTCTTGTTTCTTACTGACCGAAGATACTAATAAATCTCCCAAGAACAATGCTACACTAGAGGTTCTCTTCCTATCATCAATACTTCCTTCCCAATCAACGTTAGTATAGGCCTTCAACTTAAACTCTTTGCTTTTAACATACCACAGTCCATAATCTATTGTCCCTTAGAGACATTTGAAAATCCTTTTGACAAAAATGACATAAATTTCATGGGGGAAGGATTGATATCTGGCTACAAGACCCACTACTTGCATAATGTCTGGTCTCGACACTATGATATACAACATGCTTCCTATCATTGATCTGTAGATATTTTTAATTACCATTGGTGTCTTATCTTGTTTGCATAACTTACAACATGTAATCATGGGGATGCTAATGGACTTACACTCTTTGAGTCCGAATTTATTCAAATATTATCACAAGTATTTGGATTGGGAGATAAATACCACAAATTTTTATTGAGAAATTTACAATCCTAAGAAAAAAGACAATTCTCCTATCATGGTCATCTCAAACTCTGATGGCATATAGTTTAGGAATTGATTTCCCAAACGTTCTAGATCGCTACCAAAGATTATGCCATCCACATACACTACCACAATTCGTAGATGATCGTATTTAGATTTTATATATAGTTTGTTGTCTACAGTGCCCTTCTTAAAGCCTTGTTGTTGAAGGTATCTATTCATTCTTGCATACCAGGATTTGGGGCCTGTTTGAGTCCATATAAGTCCTTTTTTAGTTTGTGCACAAACCCTTCATCTTTAGTTAGCATGAACCCCTTTGGCTGTTCAATATAAACTTATTCTTCCATATCTACATTTAGACATGTTGAATTCACATCCATAGGATATAATTTTATGTTTTTGTGACTAGTAAAGAAAGAAATATTCCGATAACTTCTCGTCTAGTTAATGGTGCAAAGGTTTCCTAAAAATCTATCACCTCTATCTGAGCATACCATTTTCAAACTAATTGACCCTTGTTCCTAATTACTTGACCTTTCTCCTTTAGCTTATTTTTGAAGAAGCATTTTGTGCCTGTGACATTTTTATCTTTGGGTCTTGGAACAAGCTCCCAAGTGTCATTCTTCTCAATTTGGTAAAGTTATTCATTCATAGCTCTCACATAGGACTTGTCCTCACTAACCTAGTTGAGATTCTTAGGCTCAACATGAGATAACAGAGAAATATTTGCATAAATTGGACTACCGACAAATGTCCTCTTGGTATGAGAAACAAGTATTTGATCTCTAAGAATTTGACTCGCAAGATTTTCTTTCTAAACATACCTGGAAGTTGTTTTGGGCCTTGGAGTGTTGCTCATTTTACGTCTTCATTATCTGACTTTATTTCTTCATGGTCTGAGGGCCTGATGGTTGAACTCTCTTCTCTATATGAATTCATGTTTTCTTTGTAGGACTCATACTGTGGATCTATTTCATCTACCACTACATAAACGTAGTCCTCAACCCTCTTTGTCCTTTTGTTGTAACACTTGTTTCCTTTACTTCTAGCAAAGTATTCGAGAAAAATTTACCCTCATCAACGCATGAATCAAAATTTCTAGGATTTTTTATCATTCCTATTGATAAAGGATTTTTTCCCAAATACCTTGTAGTGTTTTATTAATGAAGTCTTCCCTCCCGCAACTCATAGGGAGTTTTATCGCTATTAGGCTTGAGTTGTGTTCTGTTTGATAGGTACACTATTTCTTGTGCTACTTCTCCCCATAAGATGTGAGGTAGATCTGATTCATCCATCATAGCCCTAACTATCTCCTTGTTTATTTTGTTATTTCTCTCAAATACTCCATTTTGTTGTGGAGTTTTAGCCATATAATATTGCCTCCTTATCCCATGCTCTTCATAGAGTTCTTTAAATTCTATTGAAGTGTATTCTCCTCCTTTATCTTATCTTAAGAATTTTATCTTTATATCTTTCTCATTTTCTACCTGAGATTTAAACTTTTTAAAATGTTTAAAACCTTATGATTTTTCTTTTAAGAGCATGATCCAAGTGGCCCTCGTAAAATCATCAATAATATGCATAAAATAACTCTCTCCTCTTGGGGATTTTTGCTCTGGTTCAGCCGCCGATCTCTATGTGAATTAGTTCCAGTGGTTTAGATGAAGACAATTCTTTTTTCTTTAAATGAGTCCTAGTCTGCTTACAAAATTGACATGACTTGCAAATTGAATTATCAGGCCTTGACAGTCTTGGCAATCCTCTGATAGCTCCTAGCGTGTTGATACTTATAATACTATCAAAGTTAATATGACCAAGTCTCCTGTGCCATAACTGGGTTTCATTTGTCCTCCTCAGATAGCAACTTATTTTGGAGTCGTCAAACATATATACATTATTGTGGGTTTTGAATGCCTTTCCCACCAACTTTCCATTTTATTCATTTCAGAACTCACATTCCTTGGATTGAAATGCCATATTATATCCATTATCACACATTTGGCTTACACTAAGAAAGTTGTTCTTGAGACATTCTACATACAACGCATTTTTGGCTTTAGTATTTTCATCATGGCTGACTATACCCTTACCCTAAATTCTTGTTGGGGCATTGTTACTGAAAGTTAAATTGTTCCCTCTATGCTTTTATTATAGTAATAAGAATTTGCTTTTATCCCCATTTATATGCTTGGAACAACCACTGTCTACATGCCATCTGCTTTCTTGATTACGTGTCGACAAAGCAAGCCCGCATTGCATGTTCTTTCTAGGATTGCATTTCTAGTTCATCTTGTCCTTTAGAAAGGATGGCTGCCAAGTGTTCATGGAATTAAAAATATACACAAACTTGTGTTTGTATTCACTTGCCTTGTCCCCAAAATTATTGAACTTGCATTCAACATCATCCATTAGAGGAGAGAAGGGATTTCTATCCCTGAGGGAATATTTTTGAGTTATGTACTTCTAATACTTATTGTATATAAATTTTTCATCTCTTTCAACTTTAACCCTTATACAATCAATAACTTTATGTCCAAAGACATGAAATATAAAACAAATTACCATAAAATAAATGAGAGTACCTGAAGTTAGATAGTTCATGAGTTTGTGCATGAAGATACCTCTATTGTCTTGCTGATTGATTCATTCTTTGGTGGTGTGACTTCTTTGGGAAATTGGAATTATTATTATTCCTGTGATGGGCTCCTCTCTAGATTTCTACCTTTATGTCTTCAATGATTCTTTCTTGATGCATATTTTCATGGCTCTGAGGTTCCTCAAATCCTGTGGACCTAAAGTTCAAATTCCCCATAGAATTATGGGATTTTTGAGGTCTAAAATGGGACTCCTAAGAAAATTATAAAATAATAGTGAAAATAATAAAATAAGATTAGATTACATGAAAAAGGTTTAGAGGGAAAAAATAAAAAAAACTATTTTTTCAACTCGTATTTACAACTTATCTCCTTATGGGTTTACACAAATTTCAAAGGGAAACACTCATTCAATGCAGAATTTGATTCCTCATCCAATGAGTATGCATGTTTCATACTTTTGATGGACCCTTCTACACGAAAAATGAGAAAAACATGAAAAATGTGATCGCAATCACATTTTTTTATTTTTGTATTTTTGTTTGGTTTTGTTTTGTTTGTTTTTTTTTTTCCATGTATTTCTCATTTTTCATGTAGCAGGCTCCATTGAAAGTAAGAAACATGGGTACTCATTGGATGAGAAATTTAATTTTTCATCCAACGAGTACTCCTGCTCGAAATTTGAGAAAAAGCTTAGGGAGATAAGTTGAAAATATGATTTGAAAAAGTAGTTTTATTATTTTGTTATTTTTTAATATTTTTACCTTTTTACTTAAAAAATGGTGAATCATCCCCCATGGTTGACCTCATCATCTTGAATCCTACTAGTTCTTATAAAGTTTGTTTTGGTTGTACATTTTTCTTAGGAGGCCCATTTTAGACCTCAAAATTCCTCTAATGAAGATTCTAGTGGTCTAGAGTATTCTATGCTTATTTATTCTTTTGGAGGCCTTTGGCTATTTATAATATGATCTATATTTATTCTACCTTTTGCAAACTTTTCATTTATACCCTTCTTAGTTTCGAATCTCTCAAGATCTGTTCTCAGAGAGATGACCTCTGCCTTGAGACTAATAATTTTCTTCCCATTCATGGTTCAGATCATTAAGAACTTGTTATTTTCGTTTAAATTCTTCTAATTTGACTTTCAAGGACAAAATTTTGGCTTTTCATGTTCCTGAGATCATTTCCCTTTTTACCTTGAACATCTCCTACTTTAGATGCTTGTTCTCTTCTTCTAGTTTCTCACATGTCCCTTGTTTTTCTTCTAGTAGAAGAGCTAAACTATCTTTGATTTTAATGGATTCTTCAATTTTTTCTTTCTGATAAACAAATTCCTCATTGTATGAGTTGTACATACCTTCTTCAGAATGTTGTAGTTGTTATTTTAGCTACATATTCTTTCTCCCGACCTTCTTTAACTCATCAAGACCACTAATGAGACCCCCTTCAAAGTCAACAAATCCTACTTCTTCTTCTTCCTCCTTAGAGTGAATAATATTTTGTTTATTGGAGTCTGCTCCAAATTCCATTAGTAAATACTCATTTGAATCATATTTTGAACAGTTTTCACGATCTGACTCTAGTGTTGAGCTATCCTCTTTGGAGTAGGCCCATTTTACTTAAGTAACTTCTTCTTTTGATGTTTTTGAGATTTGTTTCTAAAATTTTGATCATATTTCTTTTACATCCTTTCTTTGTAAGGACACTTTGATGAAAAATGTTCAAATATTCCACAGTCAAAGAATTTAAAGGGAAGCTTCCCTTTATATTTTCCTAAGCCATTCTATAGTTTCCTAGAAAATTGAGCCAACTCTTGATAAGATTCACAATTGGAGAAATCTTGATGATCTTTGAGCTCCTTGGCCTTCTTGGAAACTTTGAATGCTGCTTGTGTGATGCAGGAAAGTGTTCCCTCTGTAGACAGAGGCAAGCCCTCTAGCCTTAGAGTGGGTCTAGTCACAACAAAGACAGATCAACAATAGATTTCCTTAAACAGTCATAGTTGGAGGCCTATCTCAACCAATGGTCGATGAAGTTCCATTATGTTGCTCCAGCTTCCGCTTCCTTCTCCTTAATGAGTGATCAACCTAAAATAATGCAAAAGAAATACAACAAAGCACGTAACAAAAAAACAACAATGATCTATTTACTCACAAAGTCAAGAAGTCATGTGCTATCAAGTAAATTACATACAAGACATAGGAAAACATCAGTGATTGTATTAATAATGAAATAAGGGCAAGCTTACAACCGAGTCTTGACGTTGTAAGCCTTTGTATAGGGTCCAAACAATGTGTTTCTCAAGCATTCACTCTTTGAAGATGGATCTCCCAACATACAATGTCTTTCTCTCACTCATAAGTTTTAACACAAAGTTAAGGGCACTTCACAACCTTCCACATGCTATCAACAATCTCATACTTGTCACACCCACACTAGCTATCTATCAAACTCAAAAGAACTAACAACACTGCTCAATCCAAGGAATTAACAACTAACTGATCATATCAAAGGTGAGTGTTATGGAAGAGAGAGCTCATCCCCAAGGAAGGTAGCACAAATGATGGAACTGCCATACTAGAGGAGGAAGGGCGACACAAACTATGCCAACAACCAGGTATGGAGGGATCCAGAACGCCAACTGTTGGAATGAATTCACCCAATCTAGATCATTGCGAGTTTATAACTAAGATTTAGTGCTGACATCGCTAGAAGGTAATGTAGCTAGTCAGACCGTCACTAAAAATAGAAGATAGCTTCGCGCCGGAGCATGAAATTCGACCGTCGCGGGAAACAGATGTACTCTCACGATGGAAGCGCAGCTGGATTGTTTATGACCGTTGTCCATCGTGTATATTGAATTCATTCTCATGATGAGGCAGAAAACTTAGGAAAAGTGGGTCAATTTGCAACATAAGAGATCATTTGTTCAGTATGAGCATGTTTCACTTAGACACATGACACAGTAGAAGGACTGGGGTGAAAGAAGTGACAAATTACTGTGTAAAAACTTGCTTGGGTTCATACCTCTCTTTTCATACTCTCATCTCATAGGTTTTGAGAGTACTATGCAACTGATCCATTGTGAGATTCTTTAAATCAGCCATCTCTTCAATGACAGAGACTTCAACATTAAATTTCATGGGTAGTGATCTTAAGACCTTTTGAACAATTATATCTTCTTTGACTTCTTAACCGAGTCCTCTAATCATATTGGTTACTTCATCAGCTTTGAGGAAGTATTCTTCTATGCTTTCTCCTTCACTCATTTTTAGGCTTTCATACCTCATTCTGAAGTTTTGAAGTTTAGCCTACTTGACTTTATCATCTCCTTCATGACTTTGATTGCGATTTTGATATGAATTGGATCTTAAAGAACTCTTTAAGTTTTCATAACTCCGTAAAATTTATGCCAAAGTTTGAAATCCTTAAAAAGGTCGAGCTTATCAGAAATATCCTTGAACAGTTGTAATTTGTGAGCAGTGCCAAGGAATGAGGACCCTCGGTCAAGTGCGCCGACCGTTGGCCCATGGTAACGCGCACTGTCTCGAAATAGCAAAACGGGAAGCCTTTTTGAGAAATCGGGGAGGTTTATAATCAAGTCACTAGTCGCATATCACCGGGCAAACCCCTTAGAGAAGAAAAAGCCCTGAGCGACCCAGACCCGAAAAGTCGAAAACCGTACGGAATTTCCCGATTCTGTCAAAGGCAGGTCCCACACGAAAACTGGCAGGATGTCAGAAGGGCTTCGAGTGGTAAGCAGTTTCAACCGAGTCCCGCATGATGCCACACACTAGGTGCCACACATCCGGTAGAAGAGAGAGAAAACTGCTCACATCAGACGGGTAAACGTCATGCAACTTACCCACCCGATATGGATGGAGACCGTAGGATCTGGAGGCTCCAGATCGACGGTGGACATACGATCCGATGGATGAACGAATTCAACGGGGTAAATATGTTGAGTTGTATAAAGGTTTGAAGTCCGGCATTAACAATGAGTTGGCAGAGAAATCATGTTTGCGGGCAATCTGGGAGTTAAATGGAAATAATGACCATTCAAACATTTTCAAGAGAACTAACACTCAGTTTGTTATGAAACAGGAGGCCACCTCCCTATGAGGTGTTACACAATGATGATGATGCTGAACAGAGGAATTCAAATGGACAGAGGTAGGAGAACTAGAGCACCTGGAAGTGGAAATGAACAGTCAGAATGCAGATTGGATTTAAAGCCATGAACTGACAGAAACAAAGCAGGCAGTGAGTTAGTCAAGTTAGAAAGCCAAGACCAAAGAACAAAGAGAAGAAGTCGAGCTGATCTGAAGGTAGCATCGAGCCAGATAGAGCCACAGAGAGTTGGAGAGTCTGTGTACTCCAGAGAAGGCTTGAGAGGTTCAAGCGAACTCCTCAGCACAGGCCTGTCATGTATGAGTCTTAGATTGGGCTCATACTACTGTGACCAACAGAGGTCGAGTTTTATTAAGGAGACTTTGTGTACTCTGGAGACTTGGGGGATCCGAGTCCAGTCCTACTGATTTATATCTGTTGAGTGAGACTCAAATTAATCTCACTGTTGTAAAAAATCTGCTTTGAAAACATAATAGAGAGGCCACCACTGAAGGCTGGACCAGGAGATGTAGCCCAGGAGTATTCGGTGAACTCCTTATTAAACTTATCATGTTTATAAGTTTGCATGTTATGTTTTCTCTAACTGCTTCAATGTTTATGTATTTCACAATATTATCAATCCGTTGCATAAAGTAACATAGGGACATCCATGCACATGAGTCTGTAATACCTTTAATTCTTTGTCCTGGATAAATTCCAGATCAACTAGTATCAGAGCAACTGGTTACTAAGGTTAGACAAGCATGTTCTGGATTTGTTGTTGAATGCTAACTAGGTCAAAGCTTAAATTAGGAGAAGGAGAGTTGGTTGAAACTAACCCTAAAATTGGAAAAGTCTATCCTAAGAGGAAAATGTCAGAAGAAAGTCCCTTGGAATCGGACCCTCAGTTCATGGATAGTTCCATGACCATGAGAGCCATTGTAGAGGAAATATATAGAGAATTTAAGAAAGGTAGAGAGGAAGATCCATCAAACTCCAAACAAGATAAAGGAGTAGAAGAATCTCTCCTCCATGACCACTCTAAAGGAAAAGGGAAAGAAGAAGAACTTCCCACACCTCCTAGTAGCCCTGAAAACAAAAAGAAGACATATTTTATTAAATTAGATCTTAAATTTGATTTACCAATATATGATGGAGAGTTGAACATAGAGAAGATGGATAATTGGATTAGATAGATTGATGTTTATTGTAGGATGCGGAGCATTGATTCAGACAGTAGTAAGATTCAACTGGCCATCCTACACCTTGGAGGCACTGCCTTGGTATGGTGGGAAGGCAGGACACAAGTTGACATGAAGAAGCATGGTAAAATTCCTTCTATCTGGAGTGAATTTGTTTCTGCAATAAAAAAACAGTTCTATCCACTAGCTTATATGCAGCAGGCCATGATGAGTTGGCAAACTCTTCGACAATTAAAAGGGCAAAGTGTACAAAGTTACACTCAAGAATTTAGGAAAAGAGCTTTGGTTCTAGGAATTTCTTTAGACTCACCTGAAACTTTGCTGAATTATATAGGTGGTCTATAGAGCTACTTAAGGCACACTATTCTCATGTTTAATCCCACTAGCATAGATGAGGTATCTATTCAAGCTACACATCTAGAGGCTAGAGGCAAGAATGTGAACCCAGAAGTTGGGGGATAATCAAAACCCACTACAAGCAAGAATAAGGAGAACAGAAAACATAAATGGAAAGAGAAGATGACAAATACTGTACAAAATACCAAATCTTCATGCACTCACTGTAAGAAGGATGGGCATGATGATGAACATTGCTAGATTTTGCATACAGAGTTGAAACCCAAGAAGTATGATGTCAAGAAGAAGAAGACTACTGCAGCTATTAAAAAGGATTTGGGGTCAGAATCAGGAGATGAAATGACAATTGCAGCCATAGGTATAAAAGGTAAAAATTATGAAGCATCTACTAGTAATTCTACACAATCTACTAACAATGAAGAAAATGAGAGGAAAAGACATGATCTTTTTTCGAGTTGTTTCCAAGCATGAAAAGATATATACCTTGTTTGATAGTGGCTCACAAGTAAATTTAATTTCTGAAGCAATTGTAAAGAAGTTGGGATTACTAACCACACCTCACAAAAATCCATATCCATTAGGTTGGTTATGTGATAAAGCAAAACTACAAGTGACTAGACAATGTAAACATAGGTTTTCGTTTGGGTCAACATTTGTAGATGAGGTTGAGTTAGATATTGTTCCCTTGGATATATGTGGAATTTTTTTAGGAAGTCCTTACTTCTATGATAGGAAAGCTATTTTATATAGAGCTGAAAACAAGTATCAACTCATTAAAGATGGAATCGAATATGTTGTAAGAGATCATAAACTCAAGAATAATTATACTCTCATAAACTCAGGGCAGATGAGAAGAATTGTAAATTCATGCAATTTTTTTTTACTAATGGTTGTAAAGGAAATGAAACCTAACAAAACCAATGTATTTGAGGGTTGTAATGCTCAACAACAAGCTGATTTAGAAAAAGTTGTTTCAGAATATGATATACTATTTCAAGAACCTAAAGGTTTTCCACCCAAAAAGGAAATAGTACATGATATTAATTTGCAGCAAGATGCTCCATTGCCTAACATCAAAATGTACAGGTTGTCCGCTTTAGAGAATGCAGAAATCAAGAAGCAGGTACAGGAGCTGCTCGAGAAAGGGTCCATAAGACCTAGTACATCGCCTTCTGGGTCTCCAATTGTCTTGGTGAGAAAGAAAGATGGCCCATGGAGAATGTGCATTGATTACCGAGCACTGAATAAGATAACAATAAAAAATCGTTATCCCCTTCCTCGCATAGATGATCTATTAGATCAGTTGAAAGAAGTTGTTTTTTTTTCCAAGTTGGACTTGCATAGTGGTTATCATCAAGTTAGGGTGGCAGAGCAAGATGCATGGAAGACTGCTTTCAAAACAAAGCAGGGATTGTATGAGAGGTTGGTTATGCCTTTTGGCTTAACTAATGCTCCTGCTACTTTCATTGGAATAATGAATGATGTACTCATACCTTTTATTGATGATTTTTTCATTGTATATTTGGACGACATTCTTATATTTAGTAAAACATAGGAAGAACATTTAAAGCATGTCAAGTAGACTCTAGATGTTTTGAAAAAACAGAATCTTTATGTTAAGCTCTCAAAATGTGAATTTGGCAAAACATCTTTGAATTATTTGGGTCATATTGTAGGGGGTGGTGAATTGAAGATAGATCCTTCTAAGGTTGCAGACATTGTAAACTGGCCTAAACCCAAATCTGCTATAGAAGTTAGAAGCTTCTTAGGAGCAGCACAGTATTGGAGAAAGTTTATTTCTAACTTTTCCTTGATTGCGGCTCCCTTACATGCTTTAACACGATTGAACAAGGTGTTTCAGTGGGGAGGCAAACAACAGAAAGACTTCGACACCTTAAAATAAAATATTACTATAGCACTAGTATTAGCACTGCTCGATCTTCAGAGACCATTTGAGATTTAAACGGATGCCAGTGACTATGCCATGGGAGCAGTGTTGATGTCGCATGGTAAACCCATATGTTATCATTCTGAGACATTCAATTCTGCAGTAGTTAACTATCCCACATATGATAAATAATTGTATGCATTAGTACAGAGTGTGAAAAAGTGGAAACATTATATAATGGGAAAAGAGACAGTTATACATATTGATCATCAATGACTTCAATATTTTCACTCACAAACTAAGTTGCAACAATCAAAACACTATAGGTGGATGGGTTTTCTACAACAGTTTCATCTTGTCATCAAATATAAAAAGGGCATACACAACAAAGTTGTAGATCTGTTGTCCAGACCAGTCATAAATGCATCTATTATACTTAAGCATAATTCAGTATTCCATGAAAGCTACATTGAACAGTATGCTCAAGATATAGATTTTAAAGATGTATATGCAACTTTAAGTCATGGAAAACAAGTAGAAGAATTGGATTATCATGTTAAGGACCAACTCTTGTATCATTTGGGAAAGTTATGCATTCCTCAAACAGAAAGACTAAAGATAATTCGAGAAGCACACGCTTCTCTAATATCAGGTCACTTTGGTATAAGTAAAACAGTTGCACAGTTGCACAGTTGCAAAGATTTTGTTCTTGGCCAAAAAATTTTTGAAACAGTTTCTAGATATGTAAGAGGGTGTACCATGTGTGCTAAAAGCAAACCCAACAATAGAAAACTAGGCTTGTACACTCCACTACCAGTTCCTTCTCATCCTTGGGAAAGTGTTTCTATGAACTTCATTGGGGGACTGCCTAAATCTAGAAAAGGTCATGATTATTTATATGTTGTTGTGGATAGGTTCAGCAAAATGTGTATTTTAATACCTTGTAACAAATAGATTACAGCTAAACAAACTGCAAAGTTGTTCTTTCAGCATGTATGGGTTCATTTTGGATTACCCACTTCCATTATATTTGATCGAGATGCCCGATTTGTTGGGAAATTTTGGTCAAGTTTGTGGGAATTGCTAGACACCAGACTGAAGAAAAGCACAACTTTTCATCCGCAAATAGATGGCCAAATAGAAGTGGTCAACAGGACAGTGATCCATTTGCTTAGAGGCTATTGCAACAAGCATCCCAAGCTTTGGGATGAACATTTATTTTATGTGCAGCATGCTTACAATTGAGCTAAACATTCTTCTACATAGAGATCTCGTTTTGAGATCAGCTTTGGTTTCACACAAAAGTCTCCCTTGCATTTTGTCTTTGGTAAAGACATAACAGTTGATGGACACAAATGATGTGGACAAGGCAACCAAGTTCATCGAACAAATCCAAGAGATTCACCAGGAAGTACAGGAACAACTAGAAAAGAGCCAAGCCAAGTATAAGGCAAGTCATGATAAGCATTGGATTGAGCATGGTTTCCAAGTTGGTGATCAAGTCTGGCTGTATATCAACAAAGACAGAATGCAAGGTGAAGGTAAGAAGCTGAAGCCAATAAGGTATGGACCTTTCAAGATACTTGAGAAAATTGGTGAGAACTATTTTTGCCTTGATTTACCAGCTTGCATGCACATCTACTCAGTTGTTAATGCAGACAACTTGAGACTATTTGAACCTTCATTGATTGAAGATCCCAAAGAGCAGAGCCAATTGCCTTCTATTGATGATCTTTTACCTAAATATCTCATTGAGTTGCAAGAAGATATAGTTCTAGACAGGAAGGTGAGAACTATAAGTAGGGGGGATGTTGAGTACCTGAGGATTGGACTCAAAGGTTCAAAACCAAGCAGTGTGAAATGGATAGAAATTGGGCAAGTGAGGAATCTGTACCCTCACTTGATTGATGCTTAAAAACCAACTTTTTGTGGTCCAAAAGATTTTTCAATGGGAAGGTTGTGATCCAAATTGGATCCTAAAGAACTCTCTAAGTTTTCATAACTCTGTAAAATTCATGCCAAAGTTTCAAAGCCTTACAAAGGTCAAGCTTATCAGAAATATCCTCGAAAAGTTGTAATTTGTGAGCAGTGCCAAGCAACAAGGACCCTCGATCAAGTGTGCCAATCGTTGACCCATGGTAACGCACGCTACCACGAAACAACAAAACGCTAAGGCTTTTTGAAAAACAGGGGAGGTTTCTGATATGCGATTAGCGACAAGTCGTTAATTGCATATCACTGGGCAAACCCCTCAGAGAAGAAAAAGCCCCAAGCGACCTGGACTCGAAAAGTCAAAAATCGTACGAAATTCACCAATTCCGTCAGAGGTTGGTCCCACACGAAAACCAGCAGGATATCGGAAGGGCTTCGAGCAGTAAGTGGTTTCAACTGAGTCCCGCTCGATGCCACACACTAGGTGCCATGCATCCAGTGGAAGAGAGAGAAAAACGCTCACATCGGACGGGTAAACTTCATGCAACTTACCCGTCCAATATGGATGGAGAGTGTAGGATCTGGAGTCTCTAGATTGATAGTGGAGATACGATCCGACGGATGACTAGATTTAATGGGGTAAATAGGCTGAGTTGTATAAAGGTTTGAAGTCCAACATGAACGATGAGTTGGGAGAGGAATCATGTTCGCGAGAAATCTGGGAGTTAAATGGAAATAATGACCGTTCAAACATTATCAAGAGAACTAACACTCAGTTCATTATGAAACAGGTGGCCACCTCCCTGTGAGGCATTACATAGTGATGATGACGCTGAATTGAGGAATTCAAACAGACAAAGGTAGGAGAACCAGAGCACCGTGAAACAGAAATGAACAGTTAGAAAGCAGATTGGCTTTAAAGCCATGAACTGACAGAAACAATGTGGCAGTGAGTTAGTCAAGGTAGAAATCCAAGAGGAGAGAAGAAAGAGAAGAAGCCGAGCTGACCTGAAGGTAGCATCGAACCAGATAGAGCTAGAGAGAGTTGGAGAGTCTGTGTACTCCAGATAAGGCTTGAGAGGTTCAATCGAACTCCTTGGCATAAGCCTGTCATGTATGAGTCTCAGATTGGGCTCATACTACTGTGACCAATAGAGGTCGAGTTTCAGTAAGGAGAGTTTGTGTACTCCAGAGACTTGGGGGACCAAAGTCTAGTCCTACTGATTTATATCTATTTAGTGAGACTCAAATTGAGCTCACTGTTGTAAAAAATCTGCTTTGAAAACATAATAGAGAGGCCACCACTAAAGGCTGGCCAGGAGACGTAGCCCAGGAGTATGGGGTGAACTCCTTATTAAACTTATCATGTTTACATGCTTGCCTGTTATGCTTTCTCTAACTGCTTCAGTGTCTATGTATTTCACAATCTTATCGATCCATTGCATAAAGTAACATAGGCACATCCATGGACATGAGTATATAATACCTTTAATTCTTTGTCCTGGATAAATTCCAGATCAGATTCACATACACTGTTGGGCGTGGGATCCCCCCAAGGCAGGTTTTGGGGCTTAAATCCCAAGTTTTGACTAAGTCCAATGTGAAGACTCTGTGATTTGTGGGCATGGAGCACGAAGCTGTAATTAAGTCATAGGGTTTTCCACCCTTACTTTTGTAATGTAGTGTCAGCTTGAGAGTTCTACCCATGGTTTGCAGACCATGGGATTGTATAAATAGAGCAAGGCTCTAAGTTGTAAAGGAGAGAAGTAGAAGTTAACATAAGATCTAATAATGAAGCATTGAGTCTAAGTGTAAAGTTGAGTCTTTGGGTCGTAGAGTAGGAGAAGGCTCTACAGCTAAGTGCACAGAGGCTTAGTAGTCCGCAACTGATTCGCAGACCCCTGCAGCTGAGTGTGCAAGGCATGCTGAGTTTGTAACTGATTGAAGGATTAATAAAGAGAAGTTTGACATTATTTTAGTGTATCTTTCCTGTTTTATGCATTGAAGTATATTGGGTATGAATTGAAAGTTTACTGTTTATTTGCTTCGCGAACTTATATGAATGCGTCAAATAAGTGAATATAATATAAAGTATATTTTTACGCGAAGGTAACTAACTATTATAAGAAGATAAGTAAGATCCACAGTGTAACTTCAGGAAATATCGTAGATCGCTGCTTTAGCAGTGCAAAAACTCCTCAGCCCTTGGTTAGGGCTGCGCGAAGGCGATTATCACAGAGAGTGAAGGCCTCGTAGATCGGGATAGTGCATGAAGTGACCTGCATGAGGGTATTCACAGTTGGACTAAATTGACCCCTTAGATGTCTCAAGGGTGAAGAAACTTGGTTCTAGCATCCCCCCATATTGGCTCGAGTGAGACCTCAGTCTGAGCTCTGTGGGCTATTTTTGAAAGGGATAGTAGTACAGGGATTTGTTTGTCTAAATAACTATGAACTTGGGTCATACCCCCTCAAGCCAAAAAAAATTTTCGTTGCCAGGTATTCACAATTTGGCTAAATAACTCCGAACTAGGTCAGGCCCCCTCAAGCCAACATACACTTCCTTGGAATACTTACACTACATACAATTTATGAGTTTAGATTGTATAAGGCCAAAGAGAATGGAATTCTTGGCTTTAGGATTATTTCCATACATTTTTTAACCATCTGCGTCAGTGGGAGGGACATCAAGAACATCATAATCTACTAGTACATAGCTCCAAACATCTACTCCTAGGGACATAAGATAAGATTCCATCCTAACTTCCAAAAAGGCATAGTTTTCCACATCAAAGACTGATATCTTTCTTTAGTAATCATATTTACTCTCTTTCCTAGACATAATTCCTTATGGATCTACCTTACAATGGTTAGACTATTCCTAAAGTAACTTGGCTCTAATACTAATTGTTCGAATAAGGAATTAATGAGGGAGGGGTGAATGTTTAGTAGTGAGGTTCTTTAAATTATAAGTACAAACCTTCAAATTCTTTTCACTACTGTAAGTTATTTGAGAGATAATTCATACTATAATAGAAATGAACAACAAGCTAAGATATTCACATACATCAACTAAACAACACACAGGCATATATTGACACAATTATTGTTATGTGGAAACTCAAAGGGATAAAACCACCAATTCATTTGTTATTATGATGTAATTTAGACACCCACTTAATTACATCAATTTGTTTGTGAGAACCGACTCACACGGGGCTCCAACCCCCTTTACATAGCAAACCACAACTTGCTAAGAGGTACCAACATATTATGAATGCATGCCACAACCTGCTCTAGCCACTATCCTAATTTTTGCACAATTTTCAAACTAAAAACAGAGAAAAATCATATACACATAAATATAAATTTGATTTACTACAATACTAGCCCCTTTCCTTTAGCTCTATAGTTGTCCTCTAAACCGTGCTCTCTGTTGCTCCACAAGATTTGATATAAGCCCTTTGCAAATCTGTATAACTACCAACACTTGGCCACAATCACCCTTTTGTTTACACCCTTACTACAATGCACTTATTTAGCTCACAACAATCATGCACACACACAACTTACTCAACTATGCTCTTCTATTTTTTTCCTATACTACACTTTGAATGATGCTCTCTAAGTTGACCATTAACCTTCCATTTACGTTGCCGAAGTGTACTTCTACACACGACACTCCTTGCTATTTTGTTTGATGTATAGACACTGCAACTACATTTAAACCATAGAGTGGGCATATAAGTGTTTTCTTCATTTCAACAAATGCTTATAATGAATGTAGAAAATGGCCACCTAAGTGTCTCCCATATTGAGAATAAATTCTTAGTCAAGCTAAACACTCCAACAAGTCTCCCCATGCTTATTAATTTGATCATAGTGTTGCAAGTACTCTAGTATGACATTGTTATGTAGTTAATTCAATGAAGAGTGCGAGGGAGGTGAGGGATGGGTTGTTTCAGCTGATTACTGGCCTCATTAATCTTCTCTACAAATGATGGTCCTCATTGCCTTGACTCAATGATATCGAAAATCACCATTACTCTAGCGACCATCTCTTTTGTGTGCATTTACTTAGCTACCAACACTTTCATGCCTTCATACAACTTATGTCACTATATGAGTTGGATCTTGGAAGCCCTAATACATGGAACCCTTTAAAATACAATTCAACTAGAGTTACGGGATTCTAGGCACTGGCCCATCTTTACCTTAGCACCTTTCTCTTGGCTCCTCTAATTGTTATCCTGCAAGGACTGGGTGCTGTGATATTTGGCTAGGACCCTAGGAACTAAGCCCTTTAGAATCCTATCAAGGGCTTATTTTTTTGTGAGAATTCTCTATGCCCTCTTTTCTGCAAACAACGTAAGAGTGACCAAGTGCCAAATCCAAAACCAGAAACTCATGTTCACAAAACTTCTTCAAAATGAAATTATAAACAAGTTACAAGATCTTGGATTTCCGGGGTATGTCCCACAATTTCAATGTTAGTATTCCTCGTCAGCCATGCCACATGTTGACCTGTGAGATGTCCATGCGTCACCCATAAGTGGGCAGTTTGGGTACCAATAAATACCTAAACTACTTTCCATGTGTCGAACATTACATCATGCTGACATCCTTTCTGACCAATAGTGTTCTACTATCTGTCCTGTTAGAGGAGAGAGAAAGGATCCCTCGATCCTTGGTTTTTCAAGTGATTTCTTTTGTAATTCCATGCTTCCTGTAACCCTAAAATTTATGAGGAATTGAATTAATAAGAAGTTACAAGTTTCTGACCTTCTGAGGTTCCGCGGTTTCGAGCCTTCGAGGGTTCTGAGGTTCCCACTTCCTTGGGTTACTGCAATCCCGTAACACTTTTTAAATAAACATCGAAGATCCGACCTTCTGGGATTTTGAAATTCCAGGATATGATCTCGTAACCCTTGTTCAAGGTAATCCCATGTCTCTTTTAAATAATCCTTTGGGCTTCCCGAACTTTGGGATTCAGGGAAGGCACTTTAACTCCATTAAATAACTTTTGAATGAAGGGTCCATTTGTAGACTTCCACATATCATTGGAAAGATATTTCCAAGCACTTTCCAACCATGTCATTTCCAAGAGAATCTAAGAAAATATCCTAATTCAAAAATTCCTCCGAAGCCTGAGTATCCCAACCATCACAATCATCATATTATGGCTTCTCCAATAAGCTTACTACTATGATTATTCTTTAAAAGTGACTATAGAAACCATCGAAATGCCCCTGATCTCAACACACAATGCAGACGAATACACATATATGCTACCACAATCATCCTACTCTTTTTGACATCAATGAAAACACTCTTTCCAACTATTAGATAATGCCAACTACCCAACACATCTCCCAGCATGACGTTGACATCAATGGAAACATATTTGATCCCACTAGCCATCCATTCAGTTATAACTGTTCAACGCTCATACACAACAAGTTCAATCTGCAATTGAAGAAGAAGAAAAGGAAGTGCAAAGGGAAAGAAACCAAGGAGAATAACCTAGTGAAGGAAGGAATGATGAAGGAAGAACTAAAGCTATCCACACAAGCGAAATATAGGGTTTATGGGTTTAAGGTACAGATATGAAGTGAAGGCCAAGACCTATAGGGAGCATAATTGAAGAAGGATCCATCTTTTTTGACATGGAAGAATTCATCTTGTTTAAAGAAGATCTTGTTGAGGCGATGGCTTAGTACTTGGAGGAGGTTTGACTTTGGTCATTGGGTCTTGAATGTCAAATTTTGATATGATTCTATAAGAAGGAGATTTTTCGGATTTTTCCCAAGTTGCGAGGTTTTTCCCTAGCACGGATCCTATATATTCTATCTATTGTCTCTTGTGATATTCATTTTTATATTTTGATAATTGCTTGATGAAAATGAACACAACTAATTTAATAAAAACCAACAAAATTTACAAGTAATTATCATGTCATGGAGAATCAACAATAATAAACATCTTCATTGATTTTCCAATAGAGCATCTAGTGCCAAATCCTCCATAGAAGGTAGGCATGTTCCTCTTCCTCATCTATCATGGAAGGCCCATAGAGTTTCAATTCTCTATATTCACAATTGAGTAAATCTTCATGTATGGCATTGGACTTAATTAATAAGCATTATCACCCAAATTTTCCAGTATCTCAAAGGGACAATACCCCATATCCTTCATTTCTTACCAAGACTCTATAGCCTCTCCTTGTTCAATTATAGCCACACTTTGTCTCCCGCCTTGAGCAAATTCTTTGTTCTGTGTTGATCATGCCTGGCCTTATATTTTTTCTGTGACTTTTGTAGTGTCTCTAGTACCTATATATAGATTTTCTTGATCTTCTCAACAAAAGTTTCATCCCTCAAGGCATCTCCTATAATATAATCCTTCACTCCTCCTTGATTCCCGTATGCAATATCCAAAGGTTAAGGTGGAAAATATGCAAAACAAGTTTCAAATGAGGATTTACGGGTAGAAGTGTGGACTGCTTTGTTATAAGAGTGTTGTATATATACTAGATTTTCATCCAAGGTCTTTAGATGCTTCTGATTATAACCCATCAAAAGTTGCACCAAATTCTTTTTAACTAATGTTTTCCCATCTATCTGTGGATGGAATTTTGTAGACCTCTTCAGCTTGGCATCCATATTCTCCCACAATGTAGTCTAATGAGTCTCAACTTCGAACTGTCCAAAGTAACTCTCAAACACCTTCTTTTAACCCATTTTCCTTTCTTTCAGATTCGATTTCTCTATACTTTGTTATTTTTCCTATCAATATCATGCCTATATTATTTGTGAGTTACTAAGGTGATTATTCATCATTTTATGCATTTTCTCATTGATTTAGTCTATATTTTGGTGTGTTTGAGTCTACCTAATCACTTTGGGAATTGCATCTCTTTTGCATAAGCTACAGGAAGAATATTTGGTGGTTACTTGAACATGTTGGACATGTACATCAAGCTGAGTGTTGGTTCCCAAATTGTTTTGGTGACAATGAATGAATCAAAAAGACATTCAATGAGGATAAAATCCTCCTATTTTAGGTTAAAAATGTTGATCTCCCTTCACCTCAGGGGGTATTCTGTGTAACTAGTTTGTAAAATATATTCTAATAGGAATATCTATCTATATATATATATATATATATATATATATTAATATATATATATATATATATATATATATATATATATATATAATATATATATAAATAACTAACCAAGTTACTAATATCATAGAAATATGTATAGAGTGGTAAATCTCTAGGTAGAAGAAAGAAACTCACACATCACATATAATCATTGATTTCAAATTAAAAACTTAATTATGAAATAAGAAAATAACATCTCACAAAATTGGAAACAAACATAGTCATTAATTTAAAGAAGAAAAAGAAAAGATAAAACAACATATCCTTATATCTTCTTATTAATAACTTATCACAATAAAAAATGTGGAAAGTATAATATCAAGTATTATTACTTCTCATTCACTCCACAAAATACAAGTGTTAAGAATACAGCCATCCACTCATAGTATGAATATCAATAGATGAGAAAATCCCCTATAGGCACTAAGATAATGCTAATTATGTAAACTATTACCTTGCTAACATATATTAATATGTAAGGATATGAGATAATTGAAGAAATAATAACAATGAAAAACGAACATAGCATATAAATGATATAAAATATATTTTCACGAATTATCATAATGGAATGTCAACATGAGGCATTCGAAATTCAATTAACAATAGATCATGTAAATATCTTAATTCATCTAACCCTGATAATATCTATATATGAAAAGAAATGAAATCAAGCAATATATAATGATCTAAACAGTTAATCAAGTCATTTAGTAAACCACAACATAAATTAACATAAGATCACAAAAATAGAAATAGAAAGAAAATTGTAGAGATGTTATACTAAAAATTACATAAAATAAGGGAGCCACTGCCGTGGCGGTAGTCCCTGCCGAGGTAGCCCTAAACGAAACTGAGACGGTGATTGAGAGAGCCATTATGTACATTATCCATGACGTGGCAGTTGCAACGTGGAAGCCTGATACTGAAGCAACGTGGAAGCCTGATCACCGTATTTAATCGTATTTACCTGCTTGGGTATTTACCTGATCACCGTATTTAATCTTATATTTATCTGCTTGGGTATTTATCTGATTGGGTACTGAAAATTGAATCTTCTCATGGATTTCATTCAGCCCTAAACGAAACTGAGACGTTGATTGAGAGAGCCATTATGTACATTAGCCATGACATGGCAGTTGCAACGTGGAAGCCTGATTCTGAAGCAACGTGGAAGCCTGATCACCGTGTTTAATCGTATTTATCTGCTGGGGTATTTACCTGATCACCGTATTTAATCTTATATTTATCTGCTTGGGTGTTTATCTGATTGGGTACTGAGAATTGAATCTTCTCATGCATTTCATTCAGCCCTAAACGAAACTGAGACGGTGATTGAGAGAGCCATTATGTACATTAGCCATGACGTGGCAGTTGCAACGTGGAAGCCTAATACTGAAGCAACGTGGAAGCCTGATCACCGTATTTAATCGTATTTATCTGCTTGGGTATTTACCTGATCACCGTATTTAATTTTATATTTATCTGCTTGGGTATTTATCTGATTGAGTACTGAGAATTGAATCTTCTCATGCATTTCATTCAGCCCTAAACTAAACTGAGACGGTGATTGAGAGAGCCATTATGTACATTAGCCATGACGTGGCAGTTGCAACGTGGAAGCCTAATCACCGTATTTAATCGTATTTATCTGCTTGGGTATTTACCTGATCACCGTATTTAATCTTATATTTATCTGCTTGGGTATTTATCTGATTGGGTACTGAGAATTGAATCTTCTCATGCATTTCATTCAGCCCTTAACGAAACTGAGACAGTGATTGATTTTAAATTTCGTTGACAAAGACACAAAGGTTTCCCGCCATATTCGGCATCCTTTTAAGGACACCAACCAGTTTGCTTGACTTATTTGTTTGTTTAAATTCAAGTATTTCATTCAGCCCTAAACGAAACTGAGACAGTGATTGATTTTAAATTTCGTTGACAGAAACACAAAGGTTTCCCGCCATCTTCGGCATCCTTACACGGACACCAACCAGGTTGCGTGACTTATTTGTTCGTTGAATTTCAAGTTGAGTTGTGTTAATGGTCCCTACCAGTCATGCTTGCACCCTAGCCAATAAACCTATCATCAAAATCTTTATATTCACTAAAACAATATTTCACATGAGGAGATAAAAACAACACAACAAACTTGTGGGTCCACATCGTGCTTGCATGCAACCCACGTTACCTCTCATTGATGTCACGCACGTCTTCTGGGTGGTCGCAAATGCCCGTCGAGGAATCGAAGAGGCCGATTTGAATAGTAAAATGCTTGCAAATGTCTTGGATTGTCTTATTCCAAATGCCCCCAATCTGGGACATGTGTGTCTGCAAACGGGAACAGAGCATTATCCGAGTGTTCATGATATTTCCGCCTAGGCTGACTAATGGCTCAAAATTCAGCCACCATGATAAGTTGCAGGACATACTGTTTGAAAATTTAGGAGCAGAGAGTGATATTAAGATCCGCTGGTCCATCAATTGGCCCGCTGTAATATTATTCAGTTTCTCTCCTTTGACTAGCTACTCCTCCATGAATTTCCTGGTTTCTCTTGCAGTTTAAGTTGCGATCTGCAAGCAGGAGGGCACGCAGTTCAGATTCCCGGGGAATTCCATCACATGGGAGGGGATTTCAGAGGCTTCAGATGCGAAACCCATTGGGGAGCAGCAGATATGGGCATGCGTTGAACCAAATGGGAAGAACAAGGTATTTAATGTGAGCAACGAGGATGTATTCAGATGGAAAAATCTGTGGACTGTGGTTGCAGAGAAGCTGGAGGTGGAGGCGGGTGATTATGAGGGGCGTTGATTTTCTTTCGCAGAGGAAATGAAAAGTAAGAGCAGTGTGTCAGAGGAAATAGTGAAGGAGAAGGGGCTTGTGGAGAGCAGGCTTGAAGAAGTGCGGGAACAATGGTGATTATCTGTTGATAGAATATTGAACAGGAGTTTGATGAAGGGTGTGAGCATGAGCATGAAGAAGAGCAAGGACTATGGTTGGGTTTAGGAACACATAAAGGTCTTGTCTTGAATGGATCGATATGCTAAAAACACATAAAATCATTCCTTGATTGAAAGGTATAGAAAACAGGCATGACTAATTGCAGTTTCAAATGTTGCAAAGCATACACAATCTCTCTTCTCGATTAGGATAAAAAGGAAAGTTATTTCGACCTGTAACTTTTCAAAGTGCAATCAAAATTAAATTGCGTTTTCTAATCATTTTATGTTTCGGAATTTTTGGTTTGAATAATTTTTATTGCTATTTAAGATGTGCCTTAATTGAGATAGGTACATGTGAATGTCTTAGTGAGCAAAATGAATGACCTGACGTACCAGGTCACATTGCTCTATGCGATTGATATGTGATAGTGCTGCTACCTGAGTGGCAGACTTCAAATCTTGGCTTGTATGTTTCTGTTTGTCATTCTAGAGGTGAGATTCGAGAACCATTCAAGGATCTTGTCATATTACAAAGCAATTGATAAACAGTTCATTGAAATAACTGCACGACTAGGTAACTTGTTTTTTTGTCAATTTGTTTTTACAGAAACTAAATGGCTTGTTTTTTTGGACCTGAAGGAAATGCAGAAATAGATTTGACTATAGAATAAGCCAAAATGGGATAAATGTGTTGTTGTGTCAATTTGTTACTAAATGGCTTGTTTTTTTGGACCTGAAGGAAATGCAGAAATAGATTTGACTATAGATTAAGCTTCTTCGCTTATTGGTGCTAGTTCTGTTTATGCTATAGGATTATATTTGTTTCTTCATTTTGTAGGGCGCACTCAAAACCATAATTTGCAGGAAAACATGTTCAAGAAACAACTAACAAAGGTATATTGACAATTTTATGAGGTTGCTATATAAAATGAAGGCTTCAAAGTCCTATATTTGTTTCTTCATTTTGTAGGGCGCACTCAAAACCATAATTTGCAGGGAAACATGTTCAGAAAACAACTAACAACAGAAAACATGTTCAGAAAACAACTAACAAAGGTATATATTGACAATTTTATGAGGTTGCTATATAAAATGAAGGCTTCAAAGTAAGGATTCCTTACTGGATAAAATGGGGCATACCATGAATGCAGGGGAGCTTGTTTTGGGACACCGAAACTCGTTGGAGAAGATGTCATGGAGGCTGGAAGAACATCAATGTTCCACATATTGAACCAGCAATCTCCCTTCCTATTTTTATTTTTAGAAGTAGAGTAATATAAACTAATTAATGAAAACAAAGATAATGTGAAAACGTACTTACAACCATCAATATATGAAAACGTACTTACAACCATCAATATATGAATGCATGAACATAAATCTTTGGGAAGTTCAGACATCTGTTCCATTATCTATGTAACAGATTTAAGTAAATGACAGTCTATAACTAATTCCCTGCAACAGGCTTCGGTAATTTGCGTGTAGCTTGGGGAATCCAATCTGCACTGCAACAAGCTTTGAAATGTTTTCTAACGTGTTGACATTGATTCCCAGCTGTAGTGCAATTAGTGTCACTTACACAGCTGTAGTGCAATTAGTGTCACTTACACAGGGAGTAGTGGCACAATCAAGGTACACCGTTAATACAACAATAATATGTGCATGGAAAGAAAAGAAAACATTGACTGAATATGTGCTAACCCCTGTGATTTTGCTATTCGTTGTACCAGGCCGGTGAAAATGGGTGTATTCGCCCTTGCTATCCGTTTTACCAGGCCCGTGAAAATGTGTGTATTCGCCCTGGATTGATGCTTGATGCTTGATGCTGCCACTAATCCTACTTACAGGAAGAAGCGTAAACAATTTCAGTTTTCAGGTACCCGAGCGGAAGCTAACATTCAACGGAATGAAGAGCAAACAATTTCAGGTACCCGAGCGGAAGCTAACATTCAACAGAATGAAGAGCAGCTAACATGCAATGGAATGAAGAGCACAAGCTGTAAACAATCCTGGCAGCCAACAGTGACAAGTGTAACCTTGTAAGCTCCACGGGTTTATGCAACAGTGACAAGTGTTTGTAAGCTCGACCGGTTGCCCCAACCTTCAATTTCAAAACTTAGGATTGAAAACTTTGCTTCGACCTTTGTTTAAAAACTTTATCGTCAGTTCAAAAACTTAGGATAAAATAGCAAAAACAGCATTGCGGCTTTTATAGTCAGTTCAAAAACTTAGGATAAAATAGCAAAAACAGCATTGGGGCACGTGAAGCCTGCAATAAGAGGTTAAACTCAAAAGTTTGGTTAAAACTTCATTGCGAGAAACTGAAATGCCCAAACTTTGGATTAAATTTTGGTGAACACCACGGTCAACGGCAACTAATACTTAGTCAATGCGCGATCGATCGCTATAGTCCCTGCTATGCCGGAGGCAAGGACTAATAAG